>JAGKTI010006954.1:0-38668 GCA_018397915.1 Birgus latro | reverse complement strand
CCTCTCCTGCCTCACCCCTGCCTCTTCCTATGCCCCACAGAGCAATTAGTGTACAAGATGCACTTAGTGAGGTACAAATGGAGCCCCGGCAGTACACAGTGTGGCTGGCGTAATGAAGCCGGCTGCTCATGTTTTGATGTTGAGGATTACGGGCACCTCCCTCAACTCTTCGACCTCTCCTCAGACCCATATGAGGACAGGCCCATCCCACAGAACTCTTCCAAGTGAGATTTTTATTACTATTATTATTATTATACTGGTGGTAGGTGGGGGCACTCACCATCCACTCACTCAATGTAGTGCTGCTTTGGGTACCTACCTGTCTTTGCCTCTCTTCCTTCCTTCCTCTTCTTTCTTTCTTTCATTCTTTCGTGCTTTCCTCTTCCTTCTGCCTTCGGGTGACTTTACACTTTCTCTTCTGTCTTTCTTTCCTTCATGCTTTCATCTTCCTTCTACCTGTGGGTGACTCTACACTGAGTGGCAAGCCAGATGGTTTTCTGTACACCAGGAAACCATTTACTACTCTGGGTGGTAACCATATAACCAAATTTTGGCGCCTGGTGATTTAATGGGTCATTACGGCACTCCAGTCGGATTGAGCCTGTGTAGGTTTTTATCCAAGGGGTGGTTGGGGTTTATTGCTCACGTAATGCCACTCAGGGATGAGTGACGCTGGTCATTCTCATCTTAAATGTCAGGACCATCTTGCCTAGCCCCGGGCTCCTATGCTCCTCATGGGGCAACATAAGATTGGATGGTGGATGGATGGATTATTATTATTATTGTTTTTATTTTAATTTTTTATTTATTTATTATCCAATCCTATGTCGTCCCACAGAGGAGCGTAGGAGCCCGGGGCTGGGCAAGTTGGTCCTGACATTTAAGATGAGAGTGACCAGCCTCACTCATCCCTGAGTGGCATTATGTGAGCAAGGAACCCCAACCATCCCTTGGATGAAATCCTTCACCAGCTCAAAACGATTGGAGCGCCGTAATTACCCACTAAACCACCAGGCGCCAAAATTTGGTTATGTGGTTACCACCCAGAGTAGTAAATGGTTTCCTGGTGTACAGGAAACCATCTGGCTTGTCACTCAGTGTAGATTCATCCACAGGCAGAAGGACTTATTTATTTTTATTATTGTTATTGTTATTATTTTATTTATTTTTTTGTCATTGGATTGACTAATTGATAGCTGGTATGAAGTGCACAAGTGTGGATGCTTATGCCTGTGAGGTGGAGTTGGAATTCTGGGGACATGAATGGTGTGTGAATGAGATGATGATGATAAATCTTGTTTCAAATGACCTCACAGAGATAGATTACTGAAGACCCATAAGAACAAGCATGGCATCATTTGAATTCATACATTGATTGATTGCCTTTCTCTCCCATTGAAGACGACAGTGATGATGATGATGATGATGTTATTATGATGATGATGATGATGATGATGATCCTGTTCTCTCTGGCAGGTATTTTCAGGTAACGGGGGTAATGAAGCAGTTCCTGGCTGAGTGGAGGGCCCGAGTTTCCTATCCACCCTCGCAGTTCAAGAATAAACTGGATACGATGCACTCCCTGTGGCTCCAGCCCTTCCTGTCACGCTCGTAGGGTTGTAGACTGTTCTATGCTCTTTTTATTTTAACATAGTCTAAAATTGTCATCTGTCCATCTTGAATGCTTCAGTGCAGTAGTAGAGTAAGGCAAGAATATTATGCCAGTCATGAAGTAGTGCACTGGAAAGGATGGAGAGCTGTAGTATTGTCCTCTGTCAATCGTGAATGCTGAGTTGTAGCAGTAAATTATCAATAGAATATTATGCTAGTTATGAAGGGCATTGGAAAGGATATAGAGTTGTATTATTGTCATTTGTCCATTGTAAATGCTGAGTTGTACCAGTTCAAAAATGCTAGATGTAGAGTTGAATTAATGTTATTTGTCCATCTTGAATGCTGAGTTGTAGCAGTAGACTAACACTAGAATATTATGCTAGTGATGAAGAAGTACATTGGAAAGGATGTAGAACCCTAGTACTGTATTGTCATCCGTCCATCTTGAATACTGAGTTGTAGTAGTAGAATAATGGTAGAATATTATGCAATACTCATTTCACTTTATGTTGGCTTAAAATTGTCACCTGTCCACCTTGAATGCTGAGTTGAGCTGCAGTACAGTACAAACTCTGAAATCCAAAATGCTTGAGCCCAAAGGCTTTATGGAAATTTGAATATTTTAGAAAGTACAATCACATTAATAATTATGAAGAAAATCTTGTAAAAAATAGCATATAGTGCCATGAACAGTAAAGGCAGTGAAGTACCTTATATTAGTATTATATTGTCTGTTGCTATACTTGTCCACAAATAAGCTGTGTCTTGAAATATACATTGAGTGTGTGAGGACAGATGATACCAACACCCTCTTTTTACATTAAACAAGTATTTTGGAAAGTGGAGTTTTTTGGAAACTGGATGTTCGGATTTGGGAGGTTGTATTGTATTGCTGAGTTGTAGCAGTAGTGTAAGACGTAAATATTATACCAGTCATGATGAAGTGCAATGAAAGGATGTAGAGCCATATTATTGTCTTTCTTTGCCACTGAGTTTCACGAAATAAGCTGCAAAAGGACAAAAATCTGGTCCAGATTAAGGTGAACAGATTCAAAAGTAGCTATGATGATCTCTTGACACTTCTTCCTTACCTACTCATAGCCACAAATTACATGTGAACTCCGTCTTATATTTTATTTGTGCACTTTTGTGTTGGTGTTGCCAAAATTTAGATACCATATAAAATTAATAATGAGGGATGGCATCTGAAATACCCATTTTTTTTTTTTTTAACAGCTCTTTCCTTTGACTCACTGTAGACCCTCACTGTAGAATACTGCCTGTAATTGGAGGGAAGTCCAGTCTGATCTAAAGTCGGAAATCTGTCATATCCGATGTTCGCCCCTGAGGTGGGATTTAAGCACATACTGTATTTGAAAATGAATGAGTACACTTTCATATTTTAGTACTGAAAATGAAAACTATACCCACTTTACACTAACATGGCCCATAATTCAGCCCTTTTGAAGTTTATTTCACGTTCTTGCCATGCGCTTCTTCATGAGACACATGTATTGCAACTCATTATGCCCCATTTAATGGACATTGTTCGTTATAGCCAACGGAAGTTCGGTGACTTCATAATGTCTGTTAAATGTGACATCTGGTCTGTCAAGGTGTTACATCGAGCTTTTACTGTATTTCTCTGTATGGTACCTTTGTGCTGTTCTGTTGTTGACTTTGTACACGGGTTTTATTCACCCGTGTATGGAGTACAACTCCTATGTGTGGGGAGGCTCCCCACATGCAGCTCTTCTCAATAGGGTGGAGTCAAAGGCTTTTCGTCTCATTAACTCTCCTCCTCTTACTGATTCCCTTCAACCTTTGTCTCTTCGCCGCACTGTTGCATCTTTATCTCTCTTCTATCACTACTTCAATGGTCACTGTTCCTCTGAACTGTCAGCTTGCATCCCTCCACCTCTACGACGGGCGCTTAGTACCCGTCTAGCAACAAACTCTCATCCCTTTTCTGTCCAACTCTCTAATGCAAGAGTTAACCGTTACTCCCAGTCCTTCATTTATGCAACTGGTCAACTCTGGAACTGTCTTCCTCTGTCTGTATTTCCTACTTCCTATGATCTCCAGTCTTTCAAACACAGTGTGTCCAGGCATCTCAAAATGAACGGATCTTGAATTTGGCTCTCTTTTGTATTGTTTTTGCTTTTTCTTGGAAGGAACAGTATGCAGGCCTGTGGCCTTTGGTTCCTTCTTCCTTGCATAAAAAAAACAAAACAATGTGATACAGTAATTCCTGTCTTAATGCTGTAGATGTGTTCATCAAAGCTACTCTTTTAAGCTGGGATTGTCTTCCTGTAAAAGATCATGTTCTCACGTATTCAAAAAATCACATTCACAGGTGCAGGCAATTATGAGAAAGTATTTAATGTCGTGACAGGGTTTATCAGGCGGAGGCAGTGGCCGAGTCAGTAGAGGTGGCCTGCAGTCCTAAAAGACCCAGGTTAGAATCCCAGCTAGGACGGAACAGGTTAAGGATCTGAGTTTCATTAAAACTAGACTTTCTGATCTACAGTAAGACCTGCCGACATGTTGTAAAAATACTCCTGATAATACCAATACAGTAGTACTCACTCTTGCGCAAATATTAATATACCAACACTATTGTATTTCTTTAACTTGCTGATGAGCTTTAACATTTAGTACACCCTCACACATCCAGCCACAACATGTAATCCATTTGGTAGGTATTTGCAGCCCTGAATGTGATTCTTAAAGGCTGTGTGAGAATAATTAGGCAAACTTTGGGCAGTACGTCATTCTGTCAAGTTTTTTTTCCGACTCTCTAGCCCCAACCTCATCCTGCCTTGTGGTGAGAAAGATCTGGATTTTGTTGATGACGATATGAGAATATAATCTTTCTTACTGGAACACAACCCTCACTTTGCACAGTCTTCACTTAACATGGAAGCAGTTAGTAACACACCTAAAGTGTTAAGTGAGGAGTTACTGTTCAGGTACTTGCATGATATAACAATTGCAATATAACAGATGCAGTATTTAATTTGGAATGGGGTGATGCAGTAATTTTTCTGGCTTCTGAGTAATGCAGTCTTGATGCTGTTCATTGTTAGTCTCTTCTTTCTCCATTTTGTGTTGGCCATTCCTCTCTTTCAGCTGATATTTTAGGTGAATCTTGGACCTTTTATGTGGAATGTCTTCCCCAATCCCATCATCATCATCATCTTGACCTCCTTTCCCAGTCTAGTAAAACACTGAATTAGATGATGAATGAATGAATGAAAATTGGTCTTTTATGCAACTTTCTTTTTTTTTATGTGAAGTGGAAAGAAGGCTGATAAAAATGATGGGAAGGATGGGAAAAATAGGAAGAGAGGAAGGTAGGTGCAGAAAAATAATGAAAAAGATAAAGGAAGAAATAAGCAACATTGCATCAAGTGAGTGGATGGTCATCACCACCACCAACCACCATGTTACTCAGTGTAAAGTCAGTTGAAGGTAGCACTGCTTTCAGTGAGTGGATGTTGTGTGTGTGTCCACCTACTACAGTTGTTATTTTAATTCTGTTGTTTTGTCAGTCTATATTTTCAGCACTTCTTTGAATTAAACAAATGAATTTTTGTTGTGTTTTGTAAGACCTGTGGGGTGGAAACAGGATTCCAGAGGCTTGATTGATGTATAAGTAAGTACTATCTGGCCCATTATACAGGGTGTGTTGTTGATAGTTCTCCCACTTTCAGACTTTATCGTTCATC
This sequence comes from Birgus latro, assembly GCA_018397915.1. Lineage (NCBI taxonomy): Eukaryota > Metazoa > Arthropoda > Malacostraca > Decapoda > Coenobitidae > Birgus > Birgus latro. The sequence goes on along the minus strand of JAGKTI010006954.1, from coordinate 33,323 downwards.
TTTTTCTGAATCGTACCTGACCCTATCCTTGGAGGGAATGAGATGGTGATGTTGTTTTGTTTCAAGGGAATATTTAATCATATCAGCAACAAAAAAATGAGGTTAATGATGAACTGATCAGTCATACAGAGAATAAGATAGAGATTTTTCACCTTAACTTTGCCCAGATTTTCATCTTTTTATAGCTGATTTGATGTAGCTCATTGGCAGAGAATTATAATTCTATAACTCTTCATTCTTTCCATAGTATTTTGTCACGATTAGCATCATAATTCAGTTTTAATCTCTTAACATTTTACAATTCAAAATGGAGGCATGGCAGTTTTAGGACAAGGTAGAGTAAAAAAAAAGGATATAGTACTACAACCCTGGAGTTTTGTGTCAAGAAAATTTAGAAAAGTCCAACAACTGAATCATCATCAAAATCATCCAGACGTCTTTTCCCACCTAAGGATGGGATGTGGTTGGGTCCAGAGAGCAAGAAATAAGTTGATAAAAAAAAATAATAAAAAAATAAAAAGACTGGCAAGAGTAGCTGTATAACAATAAATTCCTGTGTATCACCATTCAAAGGACTTACTGTAGGCTCTGTTTGTGGGAAAGTTACCTATGAGACCACAGATGAGGCATTTTATCATCACTTTCCATGTTAACTTTGCCTAAAACTGCCATCTCTCCATCTTGAATGCTGAGGTGTAATGATAAGTTAACCTGTAAATATAAAGCTAATCAAAAAGTAGTACTGTGGAAAGAATGTATGGCTGCACTACTGAGTTATTGCTTGTGATATGTGTTACTGTTGAACAACTTTTTAAAGTGATTTGTATAAATGGTTTGCCTGTTGTGCATTAGGATATCAGTATAGTTATATCTTAACAATGTATTTTATTTAATTTTCTCTGTTATATTGCTGAAACTTTTTACATAATTGGAATGTTAAAGTGTTTCACCATAGTTACATTATAATCTTGTGGCTCAGAATCTGGCAGAAGAGATCAACATTAGTTACGATATAGTGCTGTTAACTTAAAGTAAATATATAAGTTTATCCATTAGCCCCTGAATCCAGGTGATGTCATATTCATTTTATTCCTGCTGCTGCCAAAATATTTTATTCACTTCAGAAAGGCTGTTAAAATGCAAGGGGTTTATTAGAGAGTCTGAAAAGTCTGTTGTAAACTAAATAAAATCACCGGGTGAAGGCAATAATAAAATACTGTAACAGTCTACTCATGTCCAGTGGATCAAGAACAGAACCTCAGACACTGACTCTGAACTCCAAGAACAGAACTTCAGACACTGACTCTGAACTCAGTTTAAGTGCCATATTATTAAAACTGAATGAATGAGAGTAAACAGGCCTTTAATATTTGAGAGTGATTTTTGGAACACAGGTAATTATCATACTCCTGGGCTTGCAGGAAGAGAGTGAGTGTGTGTGTGTGTGCATTATGTGGATGTGTGTATGTTGTGTGGATGGATGTGTGTGTGCATGCATGTGTTTGTTCATATGTTTGTTGATCTTTGTTAACAGAATAACTCAGTTTGTGTGATTTTATCCAAACGTGGTGGAAGAGTTCAGGGTCAGCCCATGAGTTTTTCTAGGTTCTTTCTTCTTTGAGTAAGGCAGATTCTCTCTCTCTCTCTCACAGCCTAACAACCTCTTGACTGTGGTGGGAGGGAAACTTATTTTGTCCAAGGTTTACCGATTTCTTCCGGCACCAGATTTCTCTTATTCCTTCATTATCATCTATCTTCTCAGTATTTTTATTCCTCCATTTCTCTCCTTTCCTCCGTCCCTCTTTCCTCCAGTCACCCTCCCTCCATCCCTCCTCTTTACCTCTATCACCATCCCTCCATCTCTCCTCTTTTGCTCTCTCACCTTCTCTCCATCCCTCCTTTCTCCCACACGTTTCGCCTCCATTCCCCCAACTTGTATATTCTTTCCTTCCATTATTCCATTTTCTGTCTGCTCCTCCCGTCCTCATTCTATCCTCTTCCTTCACTGTCCTTCCTTCCTTAATTGTTAATTCCTCCTTTACTTTCTTTTCTCTACTTTCCTCCTCCTTCCAATGGATCTCGCTATTTTCACATACAGACGGCCTCATATTTTCATTTATAATTTTCATAGCACTGTTTCTCCCTTCTTCCTGTCTTGATATTTTTGCTTCTGTTTCTTTGACTCTAGGAGTTTCCTTGTCTTCTCTGTGATGGGTTATTTTCTCTTCCCTGTCATTCATTTTGTCTTGTGTTTCACATCTATATCTGTTGTCTTCTGTTTCATGTCCTTGACATTTTGTATCCGTATTATTTCTGTCTTTCTTTAACTTTCTCTGATAATCTTTGCTGTCGCTGCCTCTGGTCTCCATCCAATCCTCAGTTTTCTTAATCTGCTTCCTTGCTTTCAAAGAGTCCCCTTCATTCTTATTTTCCACTTGCATTTTAGTTTTGAATTCCCTTTTCCTTTCCTCCTGGATGAGCAGGTTTAAAGAATGATTGGAATCAGGTGGTGAGGATGGGAGGTTTGAAGATTCATGAAGATTTGAGATACTTATGGCAGGAACTGAGGTTTTACTTTGGATATCAGTTGATGGTATGGAAGTCTCTACATGATCTATATATTGAGGCTCCTGGGTCTGGACTGATGTAGAGGTATAGTGAGCCAGGTTTGAAGTATGCAGAGCAGTGTTCTCCCTCCTTCCTTCACATCTGTGATTCCTCAGCGAGACCTTATGTGTATATGAGGCACCGCATGTGTTACATGAGAATGGCTTTTCCCCAGTGTGGAGCCGCATGTGCACCTGAACGTGGTCCCGCCGGGTAAAGTTTCTGTTGCAAACTGGACATGTGTATGGCTTCTCCCCAGTGTGAGTCCGGAGGTGTGAGAGATAACGGTGCCGGTGGTTCCTTGGAAATGTTTTGTGGCAGGTGGAGCAGGTGTAGTGATATGTTCTTGATTGTTTGTTTGTCCGTTGTTGAAGGTTGCGGTTCATTACCATCATGTATGAGTGATCACGGTGACTTGTGCTTTCTTTGTTGTGGTTACTGGTCTCTCCTGATTTGCCTTTACTGATCTTCCCTTCCTCAACATCAGCTGGATTCAGCCCTGTCTCACTTTTTCTCTCATCAGTTCCTTGTCTGTCTGCGATTCTTGTTCCATCTACCCTTGCATTGTCCTTCATCTTTTGCAACAAATGCCCTCTGACTTTCACAGTCACCTGCCTCTTCATCTCACTATCATACACCTTAGCCTGCTCTTTCTCACTTTCCTCCTCTGCTTCATGCATCCTCTCCTCCTCATCCTCCTTTGTCCTAGCCAGGTCACTGTCTTTCTCATTCAACACTTGCGAAGTTTCAGGCCATCTTGAAGAAACTAGATCTAAATCCATTCGAGGTTTAACATGTAAACTTTGAACTGAACGATGCATCTTTTCATTATCCTTTTCTTCCCTGATTGCTTTAGGACTACAGATATCTAAACTTGGTGGGATTTGAGAGTTCTGTAGCATTTGAGATCTACACTGAGGACCAAGATGACTGGATGATATGCCGGGGGTGTGGAGAGGGCCGGTGGGTGAAGAAGGTTCCGTCTTGATGAAGTGTGAAGGGTGGGGTATTGGAGTTGCCTGTGGAAGGTTGGAAACATTAGGTACTCTTTAAATGTACTGTTTATCACTTAGAGTACAGTTCAGATGCTACCATTGTTTATTTCATCTATTTTTCAGAATTGATATTACAAGTTATGGTAGCCATGTAGATCAGAAACCAGATACTAACACTGTTTAAACACAATAGAAGTATATGTAAAGTATAGTAGAGCTCATATGCCACCATTATGTACTTTTATCATACCTAATTGATATTTAAAATACTGGTAGCTTTTTATCAGTGACTTCAGTACAGGTCAAATTTTTTGTCAAAATGGAGGAGCATGGTCACTGTAAAGTACCATGTAGTAGAGTTCCTATGCTACCATTATGTGTAGCATTTAACCTGCTTAATTGACATTACAAGCACTGGTAGTTTTGTTGATCAGTAATTTCAGTATATGTAAAGTTTTCAGTCAAAATGGCAGGACGTTGTCAGTTACCAGAAGGAAAAGCCTAGTCACTTCACCTCATTTCTCCATCCAGTGAATAGCATCATGAATCTATAGCAATCAACACTGATGACTTGATTTTACCCTTTGTCAGCATTGCCAGAATAACTTGCTTTAAAACCATGAGGCAGTTTCTTATTAAAGTCCATAGAGAGATGAGCAAGAAAGGAGACAAGTTTTTTATTGCTGACTGCACCTATGCACTGATGTGTGTTAACAAAAACATAATGGTATGGAGATCTTACCTGTGCCGAGTTACAATTGCAGCATCAGTAATAAAGCAAATACAGTTTAACGTATAGTCGACCACAGGAAAAAGTATGCACCTATAGCCCTTATTTGGGAAATTTTATTTGGTAATGCATAGAAATGAAAAAACAGTGAGCATCCTGAGTTGTTTCCCTTCATTTATAAAAACATTTGTCATGAACATGTTATAATTTTGCGTTTATTCCTGTGCATACTTCTTCCTGCGGCGAACTGCACAGTAAGATACAAAAGTCTGTTCCTCTCTTTTTCCTCATTATCATTACAGGTATACCCCAGTTTAATGGTACAATTGGTTAGGTAAAAACCCATCCTTAGGCGGGGTATTGTATATCAGGGTAGATTTAACATGTAAAGTAATGGGATGTGTATTTCAGCCTTGGGTTCGCCCTGAACCAAGTCCAAATCCCACCCAAAATGAGCCCCCAAACAAGTTTAAAGTCAGTCTAAATGGCCTAACTGCTGTAAGCTAACCTAAGCCTAACACCTGTAAATAACTCACTAAAACCAACAAATAAAATCTGAAAGTTATGAAATATAAGTCTGGAAAAATCAAGTTTAGTAAACTGTACCCCAAAATAACAATTTTCACCCCAAATATAGCAAAAACACATTAATTTTAGTCTAAAAACAGTTTATAAATCAACCTAAACACACAGTTTTAGTCTAAAATATCATCATAATTGGTAAAAAAAAAAAAATAAAAACCCATCATTAATCTGGGGTTTGGCCATCGTTAGGCAGGGTATGGTGGTATTTCTACCCCCATCGTTAAGCTGGGGTATCGCATCTAGGGGTATCATATATCGAGGTATTAATGTACTGTATTCATAGACGCTTGAATTATGTGGTCAGCAAAGAAGCATATTATCACACACATATGACTGGATGAATCACTCTTGTGTGATAATCAAAGATGGAAAATAAAACCCACACTTGAAGACAAAGTGTGGGTTTTATTTTCCACACACATATGAATCATAAGTTGCACCTTAGTCCACTACGTCATATTCAGGCTTCTGTGAATGCACTGAGAAAAGAGAGACAGAAGAGGCTAACAAACTTTAGTAATTGGCCGTACTTACTTGGTAACCCCTCAGTTATCAGCTGAAGAAAAAGGAAGAGATTAGATGCCATATTTTCTGTTAGTGCACAAGGCTCCCAATCACCTCATCCTAATCTATTTTGCATATTATTCCTTTGTGTTCTCTTGTATTTTATTTGTACCAGTACAGGTACTTATTTTTTTTACTTGTGATAGGATCTGTTTTTTTATTTTATTCCATCTGATGCCAGATTATTGTTAACATACAGCAAGCCATAGAAGCCTGTGTGTAAATATTTTTTATGTGGTGTATTTGTGTATTTGGGTTTTACAGATGCATTGGAATCTCCTAAATCGCTTGATCATAAATAGCGGATTCATAATGCATGGCAACATCATGCAAGAGTTTGCAGTATCAGTAACGCGTGGAAATTACACAAAATTTGCGAATGCAGCCTCAGAAGTGACATTTTCCTGTTCCCTCGTGCAATGTGCATCACCATTACCTCAAGCCCACTCATCTAGCTGAGTGTAAAATTATCGTAGTCAAGCATGGCAGTTACTATACCAGTCACATTCAAGCATAGCACGTATTATAAGCCAACTACAGTGGTTCCCTCCCACGCCAAGTGTGAAGGACGAGAGCACTTGATGCCTTGGCACCCAGCTCAGTGCATTGTCTCCTTCCATTGTTAGCGTGTGGTTCTGGTGTGGTGAGAGGATCCCCCCCCCTATGCTTCCTCTGACTGCCCTGTGTTACCATGGCCAGTCGTAACCCTCCTAAGCCCACAACTTCTTTGAGAAAGGGGATGAAGAAGAAGCCAATGTTAACTTACTCCCAAAAGTTAGATGTATTAAGGAGGATTGACGGCAGTGAGAAGAAGGCCAAAGCTACCCACCATTACGGACTCAGCGAGGTAATTCTTACCAGACAGGTGCAGCGATTCTGCCCATATTATAACAAACTCACAGTCTCAAGTTAAGTAATTTTGGTACATATGCAACACAGATAGTTAACTGTTGAATTGTAACTGCAAGAAGTGAGTGGGAAAAAAACAAAATACTGTATACCTATTTTTGGGTATTTAAGGAAGCAGGCTGGTTGCCCACAGTACTGATTACTGATGATCTCTCCAACTGGCTGCATTGTTTCCCAACCACAGCTCTGACTGGATACGTCAGTGTACCAGGCTTTCTAAATCCTCATTTATACTTGTAGCTTTCGGAGGTAAATTTATAAAAATGCCCAGTAGCTCTGGCAATCCAGGAGTTAGAGCAAGTAACCTGTGACTCATTGCAATAGAAAATATGAAAAGGCTGCACCCCTTTGGTAAAAAATGAATTTCAACGAATCGACGACTCTTACGATGACACGGAGGCAGCTGAGGGCGACAACGACACTGCTGCCGTTGTCTCCACACTGGACTTTGAGGGGTTCCTAAGGGAGGTTGATGAGGAGGAAGTGACACAGAGGTGGCAACATGAGGCATCAGCACACTTGCCTCATGCTGAGAGGCTGTAGTCTGCCTCAAGCCTTGGGACCCCTCCCCCCTTCCCTCGTCTATTGAAGCAATGTCGTCAGAGTCAGGTAAGAATCTTACAGTATTGTTCATTCCCATTAAATATGCTTTATTAATTTCCTTTTCAGGTTGTTAATGTTTGCCAGTGACCAGTTTGATGTAAGTTTGGAGGTAAGAGAGGCAACTTGATGACAGACCCATAAGTAACTTTCCCGAAAGAGTAGTTATTTCCAACCCACAAAATTCTCAGATCGTGGCCTGTGTTTAGTCTCATAAAACTGCAATTTAGGAGATTCCACTGTATACTGTAGTTGCATGAATAATGTACCTTGTACAGTAGTGTACAGCACAAGGGAAATACTGTTTGCATAAATAATGTTGTTGTTGTTGCTGGTGCTTAATCCTGGTCTGTCTGGCCAAGCTGACCTGTTGACCACAGGTAAGGACCAGCTCCTGTGGTGCTGTCCTACAAGTACAGTACAATACATCTGCCGTGTAGGGAACTTCTGCCCTCTTGTGGTAGACAGCACCTCACCAGAGTCAGACCAGGGTCTTTCTTATGGTGAGGTGTAGGGGAATACTAGATAGTGTGCCTCTTAGGTGGACACTGCAGCTGCTTTGCTGCAACCAGAGTGCACAGGACCATCAGGTGTAAGCTCCTCATGGGTGCCAGAAGTAGTGTGATAAAGACGAATTGTTGACTTCTCCTAACCTGCTCAGAATAATACAGTAAACTCTCAATTATCCGTCATCGCAATATCCGGCCCAACACAACATCCGGCGCTGCTGGTTCGGCTCTGTTAAAGCAATATTTGGCGCCAAAACAGGACACAACCAGCAATTCTATGCAATATCCGGTGCTGAGGTGTATCAACCAACTCGTAAACAGTAGCCAACCAGCGCAGTATTACTGTATTGTATCATTACTTTATTGTATTTTATGCTTAATTTTCATCTTTTACTTATGGGAAAGTTTTTAGTATAGAGGTTTGAGACGAATAGTAACGTAATATCCAACTCAGTGCCGAATATTGAGCCGATGGGGGGTTCCATGCAATATCTGGCATTTTACTTTAACTGGTGTAGGGCTTGGCTGAATTACACTGGATGATTGGGAGTTTATTGTACCAGGTATAGTGTAACATACACATACTGCATTACCAACACCAACATTGTGTTGAGGTTTTACAGTCAGTCCTCATAAAAATTAAGGAATGCATTTCAAATATCACAACATTTGCTGTACACATAATAGTGTAAATTTAGGGACATTGAAAAGTTATCTGTACAGTTATCAAGAAATTTTCAACAAGCAATTTTGTTTAATTTACTGCAGACTAAATACTAAAAATGGACATAAAAATGTCAGCCTACGATGAGGACTCACTGTATACATTAATAAAACTTTGCATTTTTTTTTTTTTTTAGCTCCTGGAAGCACAAATTTATTCTCTCAGAAACGTTAATTACAAATGTGAATACTGTACAGCAAACCACACCCCTTCTCACCTTACCGTCTCTGTGGCTTTACACACCAATTTCTTAGAACACTCATATTCCATATACTGTATTATGCTTTTAAACCCATGACATTATGGATTTCATTATCTTATTCTTGCTGAGTGCAGGAGAGGGATGCCTTCATGAGTTGGCACTAATATAACCAGTTGGCTTCACTGCCTGCTTATACAAATGTCCCATAACTTCCTCCTTGCCCCCTGAAATGGAGAATAGTGGTCTGCAGGAGGAGAGTAACTTCAGCCTGCAGTCCACATTTCAGATGAACCTGGGGCTACAACACCTACTATTCCTTATTCTTACTATTCTTAAGTGATTATATTCAACTTAGGAGGGACCTTTTATAATGAAGGGATAATATAAGGGTAAAGGAGGAAGTGAAAGAGCTTTGTGGTATTGATATGAATGTGATTGGAGGTGTTAAAAGAAATATATGGAGAGGGTGGAAAATAAATGACTCATTAGAACTGTGTGTGTTTGTGAGATGGAAGGAGAGAGGGGGAGGGAGAGACCCTGGATGAGATGGAGGGATGGAGTGAAGAGATATATAAGATGAGGATGTGAGTTGGAGAAAGGATGGCCAAATGGCAGAGAACAGGACAATGTGGAGGTGATTTGTTTGTGGCCACACCTTATGAGATTAAGGTGTCTGGTAATTGATAGATAGATAAATAAACTGACACAGACAGACTGACAGATAGTAAATATATGCTGTATCTAACCCCTGCAGCTCAAAACATCATTCCTGAACGACTTATTGTGATCCCAGGCGTATCCGAACATAACCTGGTGGACTGGTGGCTTAAGTTTTCCCTCATGAAGTAGTCCACCATCCTACTTTCAGGGGATAGGGAGGAAGCTGAGTAACCAGACAGATGAGCCGCCTGTATATATTTGTGCCACTGCATTAAAGCATCCCTCTTCATCACCTATCCTGGTAGTAGAAATAAACTAAAATACATCATCATCATTACCCAGTGGCTCATTTAAACATTTCTCCTTTCACTTCCTCATACGTCTACTCTCAGCATCCTTTGAGGTGATCACAACACTGGAATGACTCGATTTTAGTGGAATGTTAATCATACTCTGTTTTTATCTGACAGAGATCCATAATTTTTTTCAGATAAGTTGATGGCCAAATGTAGTCAAACCGGAGGAGAAATATGAATACAAACTAAGGAGAAATTTGAATACTAACCAAGGAGACCCTCACGTACCTCATAACTAAGGCTTATCGAGTTTCATGCAACCACCATTTACTATTCGAGTTGTGGCAGTGACCCATTACCATCAAATGAAATCAAGGTAACTATAGCTGTTTGGAATGTTGATGAGGCTGTGATTATTGGTTCCATTATTTAAGCACTTATCTATAATTAATCCCGTCTGTACAGTGACATGCTAAATTTATTCTTGTGTTCTTAACCCTGTCTGCCAGAGTACACCATCTTTATTTTATTCTTGCTTCTGCCAGACGGTTTACTCAGCTTAGAGAAGGCTTCTTGTCTGGAGATAGCAAGAATTTTAGTAAAGGGAGAAATCAGGAACAAAAGTTTGCCTACTGTGTGTACTCCACACTTACAGTATGTCCATCACTTTCCTCCCTGATGCATCATATTAAAGAGAATCATTTATGGGCAGAGAGACATACTTAGGAATACTAGCCAGTTGAGGAAAGTGGGCAGCTGAAAAGTTGAAATATTAGGTGAACTGACTGCGCATTTGTGAGCTCCTGATTCAGCTGTGACCTAAACAGCTGAAAAAAAAAAAATAAACAATTTATCAGACCAGTACACAAAGTCACATCTAACTTTCATAGAAATGCTAAATGTGCAACTAATCCAAATGAATAATTAAACCCCCATATGAAAATGTTATTTATTGGGAAGTTACAACCATTTTAGCCTGACTTGGACCCTCCTTAGGACAAATGAGCTACAGTTTTGGTGGGAAATGCACCAAAATTTTGAGGAAAATACATGTGGTATGGATGTAACTGGGGTGTGGTTAAAACCGTACAGCGGTTGAGCCAGACGCGGTCCAATATGTACAATTCCGCATCTCTTACACAATTTAGTACACAAAATAGATTATTGGGTTACATACACACTTGGGGCTGATCGTTACAGCCTCCAACATAACCGTCTCATTAAATGTAAACAAATGAGGCTTCCTTCATGGCTGCTTGCCAAAATGTAAGCTAAACAAGGGCTTCCATCATGGCTGCCTGCCAAAATGTAAACTAAACAAGGGCTTCCATCATGGCTGCCTCTCCCTAAATGTAAACAAACAAGGGCATCTTGACTTATTTTGGTTCTGTCTCTTCAGTACCATGATATATATATTTTTTATTTATCCTTGCTAACACCAGACAATTTTATTAAGTTTATGCAGAGCTTCTCGAGGTAAAAGAGTGAGACTTTCAAAAATTTTTACTGCAAGAAGAGTCTGCTAAGTTGAATAAAATCATCTGGTAGCAACAGGATGGATCTGTTAAAAAATAAAATCACCATACAGTACTGAAGTAATGAAATGGTTCTGGAATGCAGCCCAGTAAATGAAGATTGATTTAACCTTTTCAGAGCAATGATGTATTCCTGCAGTTTATTCTTGCCACTCATAGATTAACTTTTTCAGCTTAGGAGACTTTTAATTGGAGTGGTGGTAGTAGTACTGTAGTAGTGGTATAGTAGTGGTGGTGGTGGTGGTAGTAGTNAATGATGTATTCCTGCAGTTTATTCTTGCCACTCATAGATTAACTTTTTCAGCTTAGGAGACTTTTAATTGGAGTGGTGGTAGTAGTACTGTAGTAGTGGTATAGTAGTGGTGGTGGTGGTAGTAGTAATAGTAGTAGTGGTGGTGGTAGTAATAGTAGTAGTGGTGGTAGTAGTAATAGTAGTAGTGGTGGTAGTAGTAATAGTAGTACAGTGGTTGCAATAGTAATAGTTGCAGTAGTAGTTGAGCCCAGCAGACTGCAGGTTGAAGTTGCCTTCCTTCTGCAGTCCACCATTGTTTTGGTGAATAGGGAGGAAGCTGAGGGATAGTTGTATAACCAGGCAGTGGGGTCAAGTGTTGTATCAGTGCCACCACATGAAGGTGTCCCTCACCAAAGCTGAATAAAATCTAGTAGTAGCAAGAAAAAAAAAATCACATCCTTAGAGCAAGATGGTTTTACAGGATAAAAAAAAAAAAAAAGGTGAAAATGGCAATATTGATGAAATTTCCCATATATGTCTTGAAGCCCGATGGAGTGCATATGCTTGTCAAAATATTAGGCTTAGAAAAGAACAAAAAATTCTGTATTGTAAAAACCAAATAATTAACTTCATTGTTCATGTGAAACCTGCACAGAGAAATAGCTCTGGGCCTGGATGCATAAACAGGCTTACAGGGATATTTTAAGTGACCTAGGAGTCTTTTTAGCACCTCTTCCTAAGTTATTTATTTTACATATTAAACCCTGACGTTCTCTCGAATTCCATTTGTTTTAATGTCCACATACCTTGCACCAGTAATACACAAGAGATTATTGAAGTCCGTTGTGCAGAATGAATATCACCTTAAGTCTCTCATGCTCTGTTTATATTGTTTTAAATCCACATTTTGCATCAGTAACGTACAGGATATTATTGGTGGTAGGTGGGGGCGCTCACCATCCACTCACTCGATGTAGTCTGCTGCTCTCAGGTGACTGCCCTTTCCTCTCTTCCTTCCAACTTTTCTTTCTTCCTCTTCTGTCTCTCTTTCCTCTTCCTTCTCCCTATGGGTGACTCCACATTGAGCAACAAGCCAAATGGTTTCCTGTACACCAGGAAACCATTTACTACACTAGGTGGTAACCATGTAACCAAATTATGGCACCTGGTGATGTAGTGGGCAATTAAGGTGATCCAATCGGATTGAGCCTGTGCAGATTTATATCCAAGAGGTGGTTGTGGTTTATTGCTCACTTAATGCCACTCAGGGATGAGTGAGGCTGGTCACTCATCTTAAATGTCAGGATCAACTTGCCTAGCCCCGGGCTCCTACGCTCCTCATGGGGTAACACAGGATTTGAAGATGATGATGAAATGTGTTGAATAAATCATTCCTTAACATGCTCCCTTATCCTATTTTTTTCACTTTAATATCCACATTCATTGCATCAGTAATAACCATGATTTTGTGAAGTGTGATGTGTGGAATAAATCACTAAAGAAGAGGCGCTGTGAACTCTCAAAGGCGGCTTAAAATACAGGCTTCAGGATCGACGTAGTCTCATAATTTCAGTGGTTTTTGCAGGAGGTACAAGGGAAACGGAGAAATCCAATACCACTTTCCTTGTCCATCCTGTGAAACAAATCACAGAGGAAAATTAATGTGTAAGTCATATTTGTTTTTGAAGGAAGAATAAGAGACAAGGAGAGATTCAGCACTTCTTTTCTTGTCTTTCCTGCAAAACAAATCTTGGATGAAACATAGAATCTTCCAATCTCTTGCCCTTCCTATGAAACAAATCTTGGGAGTAAAATTGTGTTTGTAACTAAGATTTGTTTTTCCAGGAATAAACAAGGAAGGGGAATGCAGAATCCTTGTGTCCCTTGTTCCTCCTAGAAAAAGAAATCTGTTATATGAGAGATGTTATTATACAAGGGAAGGAGAAAGCAGATTTCCACCATTCCTTGTTTCTCCTACCAAAACGAGTTTAAGATACAGGAGAGAAATGATTGTAAGTCTGTTTGTGAATCCGGGCCCTGGTTTGACCCTCCGGTGCGCAAATACTCTGCCTTGCACTCATTCACACACTCGGATTCTAATTGTACACTGTTTATGGGTTATATATTAAAAGGGAGACTTAGCCTAAGGAACTTGCCATACAAACATCTTGTATATAAACCTAGAATATTTGTCTCTCTTATTAAGTACAAGGGTTATCAAGGCATTTAATATTAGTGTGTCATTGCTACCTACTTCACTCCTAGCTTCATGTTCATTAATATCTTGAATCTGAGTGACATCTTGTTTAGTTTATTCTTGCCAGACGATTTTATTCAACTTAAGGCTTTTCATATTGAAGGGGTTTATTATGGTACAATCTCATAAATCCAAACATCCAGTTTCCAGAAACCTTCTGTCTATCTATCTATCTATTGCCAGACGCCTCAATCCCGAATGGGGTGGTGCGCTATGGAAAAAGAAGAAACCTTCATTTTCCAAAATATATTTTCATGTAATCATAGCATGTTGATACCTGTCCTCACACAGTCACTGCATATTTGAGGACAGTGTTCATTTGTAAACAAGTATAGCAACAGATGATATACTACTGATACAGCACAAGCTACTCCATTGCATTTACTGTTCATAGTACTGTTAATCATTCTTCTTTCCTAAATATTCCATTTTCCATAAAGCCAGTGGACTCAAACATGTCAGATTTGAGAGTTCATACTGAACTTCTATACTGAACCCCTCCTGTTCAGAAAGTCTCTCTTAAGCTGAATGAAAATTGTCAGGAGATGGCAAGAATAAAAGGAATAAGATATCCCAAGGTTCAGATAATTACTTTCTCTCCTGGTTCTCATTCACCATTTTGTATCTCCCTCTCTCACTGAAAACATCCCCTTTTGACTAACTTGGTGATTGTCCCAACTCAAGACAAAGGTAAATACAGTATTGTTAAAACTGAGAGTACAAAGATGTAGGTAAGCTCCCAGTCAGGCCACCATATGTGAAACCATGATGGAGACAAAACACATCTGCTCTCTCTGCCTTGCTGATAAATGTTCTATAATGTTGCATGTGAGCTAACCAAATCTGATGCTCACCACTTTTCTGGAAATGATGATGATGATGATGATGATAATAATAATAATAATAATAATAATAATGTTGTAAAAAAGAAATGTATCCCCTTTGAGGTATAGGGGTTCCAAGGCTGAGCTAATGTAGATAACCAGCCTATTTCCTTCTTCCCTTGATGACATTACATGCTCAAGAAAACTCCAGTCATCTCCTAAAGAACATTAATAAGGCTGTCTCTCCAACTGGGGTGTTCAGACCACTAAACCACCAGCTAATGACCCTCTGAAAGCCTGGTTTTATAGTACACCTTGGCCTTCTCAGTTTTAACAGTTTGGCTGAGAGTAAACATTAACAAAGGTTGATTTAAAAGTGAGCGCCTTGGACTCCTGTATGTGGCAGAGGGTAGGACAGAGAAGGATAACCCGAAAAAAGCTGGAGAAGGTAGAATAAGAGAATATGGGGCAGATGAGAAGTCTTCCCTCTTTCTCTAACTTCTCCCTCCTTCCCAATTCTCTTCAGTACAGTATATTAGCATCACAAATACTGTTGTCACAGATAATAATTCTAGCTTTGTAGTGATCATTGTAGAAAGAGTTATCTTATTTTTTAAGGCCTTCTTTTCATCTTTAATAACCAAGCTTCTTCACATTTTTTTCTTGTCTTCTTTAGGGGCATTTTTTCCCCCCAATTTTTACCTTCTCCATGACTTTCTTTTATATTTTCAAGGCTTTTTTTTCATCTTTTCAATAAGTTTTTTCTTTTGCCTCTCTTTATTGTTATAGTTTCTCAAGGTCCATTATTGACCAGTTTTAGTTTCTACAGACTCTTTTTTCTGCCCTACTTCTTACTTTAAGGATTTTTTTTTCCTACCATGTTATCCATAATAGTTTTTCTACCATGTTTTCCTTCATAGTCCTTCCTCTACTTCACAGGAATCCACAACAGACTGAGGACTGAGATCCATAACTCGGAAAAAAGATCACTTAACTTAAATCCAGTGCTGACGAGAAGTGTTGGTGCAAATAACTATACAAACAGACAATACTGTGGGTGAACAGACGTACCATTGGACGCACCCGTCTATACCAACACTATTACAATTGACCCTCGCTTTACTGTACCCCGTTAGACCATACGTCAGATTTAACGAACACTTTGAGTCCCTGGACAAACTGTCATACATACTGGACCATCGGCTTTTGTATCGGGCTTCTCCTCTGTTGATCTGGTATAGAGAAGGTTTACTGTATTGTTATAAGTTGGCCTAATGGGGATGTCAAGGGCATATCCAGAATTACAGGAGGTTGAAGAGGAGGGGAGGGTTCAATTTGAATGTTGGGAGTGAGAGGAAGAGGTGGTAGAAATAGTTGCAACTCCAGGCTGATCTGACTGTCAACCAGGTGGACTGCTGGGTTGTTAACATTCCTCCTACAATCTGCCATTCTCCTTTCAGGGAATAGGGAGGGAACCACCGAGAGATGTTTGTATGACCAGGCAGCAGAGCCAAGCAATTATATTGGTGCCACTGTTTGAAGACATCCCTCTCCGACACCTACGAAAACAGGTAAAAATAGAGAATGGTAGTATGATTCAGTAGGATCCCTCTTGGAAACTTTCTCTGGGGAGGAAATAAAAGCAAAGAAAAATATGAATTTCCAGGGAGGAAATGGCACCCCTTTTTAATGTGATGGTGTCCAGATTGACTGCATTGGATATGTTTTTGTGAAGCTACAGAATGTGGTGAATGTTTTTGGCATATTAGATAGAACCAGGATTCTGGGGGCTGAGTGATGAGTGAATGGAAGCGTGGCCCATTGGATTGGGCAAACCTGGGCTGTCTGGACGCTGCTATTCCTCACCCTGCCCTAGGGTGGGAAAGGAAGTCTGAATGATGATGATGATGAAATGAAAAGAATGAGAAGTAATATGACTTTGCAGGGACCCTCTCACAAATTGTATTAATAATTGGAATGATTCATCAACAACTATCTGCTATGATTTGTATCTAGTGTCCACTGAGTAAAGAAGGGAAAGGTGGGGAGGGCCCCAAAAAAGAGAGGGAGGGGGGGAGAAATGGATATGCCCATGAGTGTTGGATAGGCCAGGTGTAGGTGGGATGAGATGAAGCATTTAATCCACTCACTACGATGCTGCTTCGCCTTATTCCAATTAACTGTAGGTGATCTTATTCAGTGTAGGACCTTGTAAACTGAATGGGGTTGAAGCAGTAATCATAACCTCCTTCACTGTGAGACTTTTGCCAGAAGGTGAATAAAATACACCAACAGTAGCTAGAAAAGACTACCTGAATGTCAGTGTAGTTTAGGGATTTAACTAGTTTGCTGCTATGGATGTATTTGGTATTTTCTTCAGGCCAAATTCAGGTGGTTCAATTCCGGTATATTCTCCGGGCTAAATTCAAGTGTATTTTATTCAAGTGAGGGAAATTCAAGCATTACAAGGGTCACTGAAAATAACAGTTTCACCATAGAAGGCAAAAGAGTTAATCTGCCCTCCTCCACCTGGGCAGTCATCACCCACACTTTTACCCAAATAGTGCACTCTACCCAAACTAATGAAAACAAAAAAATATACCAAGATTCAAAACAAAACTGTACAAAGAACATCAAAAAACTGTAGAAAAATGCAGTAAACTATGAATGGATATTAAAAAAAAAAAAAAATAACAACTTCACTCTAAGCCTAATCTTAGGACTGTTAGCAAAGGGAACTAAATCCTTACTAAATGAACAGTGAAGTCTGCTGGAGAGGTCAGGCAAGAGGAAAAAATATCAGATAAAAGGCAAAACAGATACTAAATAGTTAATTATAGTAATGGCCAATCCCATATTATCCCTTTTGAGGTGTGAGGCTAAGCTATGGTAGACTAGCTGGAGAGGAGTACAGTATGCATCTTTTTTTCTCTCTCTTTTTTACTCTAACTTGACCAAAAATTGCATTCTCTACATCTTGGGTGTTGACTTATTTTAACAGATCACTACTAGAATATGATGGCAGTCACAAAAAGTGGAATAGAAGGAGCTAGAGCCACAGCACTCTTATTCTGTTGTCTAATCACTGTACATGAAACAAGCTACAAATGGACAAAAATCTGGGCCAAGTTAATGTGAAAGAACTAATGTAGCCTGTGACTCACACCAAGTGAAGCCTTGTTCAGGGTTAAGAGCTAATTCAGAGTTTTTCTACACTGCGTGAGGAACAGCTAATGACGCTTTGTTTGTTTTGTCGCCCCAGGCTCATCTGAATGGTGAACCTGGTGGACTACATGCCCAAGTTGCCCTTCTGCAGTCCACCATCCTCCTCTTGAAGTATAGGGAAGTAGCTGAGTGAAATTTATATAACCAAGCAGTGGAGCCATCCAGTTGATTCATTGCCACCACATGAGGGCATTCTAGAAAAGCTTCGTGCGCTCAACGGTAGGTCCTTGTTGTGGCTGATTCATTGTGACAAGTGGATAAATTGGGCAAGAGGGTTACATGGGATAGAGGTTTAATTCTTTATTTTCTTTAATGTTTTTGGCTCAGGAGATGGTTCTATGTAGCCCATAATGTTAAAGAAGATAAAGAACTAAAGCTCTACCCTGAGTATGCCTCCCATCCAACTTATCCATAGGTCCCTACTGTTAAGGTCATTGTTGGGAACTTTGTTAGACTGCACAAAAACTTCATGGCAGCATTATTACCCCTTCAGTCTTCATGTGGTGTGAAGCCAGGTTATGGCTATACTGTACTCTGTTCACTAACTAGGCATAAAATTGCCCTCTCTCCCTTTTGAATCCTGTTTTGAAATGCTAACATTAGAATATGGCGCTGGTCAGGAAGGTGCGCTGTGGAAAAGGGTTATAGACCTAGCACTGTCATATTCTGCCATTGAGGTATGGGAAATAAGCTACAAAAAGACAAAAATCTCCACCAGATTAAAGTGAATGAACTACAACTCGGCTAGGAGTTGGGACAAAGGGTAAATATAAAATGTGATTCATGAGTGTATATTTGTAAATGGACAGGAGTTGAATAAGAAAAAAAAAAGGGAGAAATATTGTAATGAAAAAGAGATCATGTCCATTTGAGATTACTGTATACAAAAGTTGAATCAAAGAAATGAGAGAAATAAAGAAAGGGGATAATATACATTTGTAACTGAATAAAATCTGAGTGAAAGGAATGAGAGATGTAATAAAGAGAAATAATGTACCGTATATATGCTGCACTGGTAAATGAGATTCAGTCCTCTCAAACTTTCTGCACCTTGTAAAGACAATTTTTTTAGAAGAATCTGTTGTTCCACGTTATATGTTAGGAATGTGTTCCAGTACATCATAACTTTTTCCATACATGTGGTGCTGTGACTCTGGGGGATGGACAGATTAGCACTGTAGGTAGTATGGGAAGGAGAGAACGAATAAATAGAGAGAAGATGTGGGAAGGAGGGAGGGAGGGATAAATGCAGAGAAGGAAGATGGGATGAGACAGTAGGTGAAGAAAAGGTGAAGATGAAAGTTAAGGTTGGGAGAAGAGTGGAAATAAATGCAGAAAACAGGTGGCAATATTTCTCTAACTTACTGAGGAATAAACAGCAATGAAACAAAAAGTAAGCTATAACAAGGACACACTGTACTGTAAATGTGAGATTTACTATAATTGAGATTCTTGAGTTAGAGGAGGTAGATGGGTTGTTTAACTAGAGAGAGAGAAAAAATAATGATGTTGAAATGCAGAGGGTGAAAGTTTTGACAAAAGAAAGTTGCTGTTGTCATTGTTGCTTAACATTGCTCTGGCCAAGCAAAGCTGTTGACCACAGGTAAGCAGCTGCTGCTGTGGGGCCATCCAACAGGTACAGTACAGTACTGTACATAGACTGTGTAGGGATTTGGCATCCCCTTGTGGTAGATGACACCTCGCCAGAGTCAGACCAGGGTCATTCCGCATGGCAAGGTGCAGGGAAATATGAGGAGGTCTTGCTTCTAGGTGAACATAGCAACTGCACTGCTCCATCCAGAGTGCACAGCAACACCATGTGTAGGATTCTCATCAGTGCCACTAAAGGAAGTAGGTTTAGTAGGCCAGAAAACTAAAACTGTCTTTCATACTAGGGATATAATATTGTTAACCCCTTGAATCTGATGATGCAGTCTTCATTAGCCCTTACATTACGGTGGAGCTTTTCAGTACTGAATATAATTGGCCATTGCTATAAAGAGTTAAGCAAAAAATTAACCCATCAGATTCAAGGTGTTAAATGGATGACCTCTCCAGAGCAGACAACCAAATTATTATAGTATATTGATCTAAATACATAGTAGAGATTCGGTTCAACAGCTCCGACCTATAGTGACCTAATCTGACCTAACTCAAAACTGCGGTCAAATCAGCCACTGTGATTTCCCTACCGTATATATATATTACTTCATAAGTACACAAAAAAATACACACATTAAAATAAAAACAATCTCAACAGAAGAAATACCACTTTGGATCCTCACAACATAAAATAAAAACCAAATTAATCCATAAATGCTTAGCAGACTACATTAAAGATTGGCCTATCACAGTCAAGTGTTGCAGGAAATGATTGGTAGAGAAAAAATGCATAAATAAATAAACAAAAGCATATCAGGAAAGACCATAGTACACTTGTGAGAAAGTAACCCCTTCAGTCCGGTGATGTGCTGTACAGGATGGTCTGTAAATAGCACTACTCTGAAAATCACATGGGAGTAGCTTATGTGTTGTGGGGATGGCTCAGTCAGCTAGTATGGGTGAGGGTGTGGCAGTAGGAGTAGGAAATGAATAAATGATGCAGGGTGGATACTGATAGCACTGACTGAGTCGTCCCCACAGCACTCAAGAAGTCACCTGGCGGAGTGGAAGTGGAGCATTATAAATGGTCCACCCTGTATATATTTTTTTATATTTTATTCTTGCTGCCTCCTGTTTATTAAACCTTGGAGAGACTTTTCAAACTGAAGGGGTTAGATATAGCTTTCATTAACTCCTTCAGTAAGAGGAGTGTTCCCTAAATTGAATAAAATTGTCCAGAAGCAGCAGTAATAAACTGTAAAATGTCACCATATTGAATAGGTAGAAAACAGAAATATGGTGTTGAGAGAAATGCTCTTCAGAAACTTAAACTCACTCAAGGAGGAATGCACTTAAAGCTACTGTACTGCACTTGTAGGAGTCACTTAAAACAAGTTACTCAATGAAAAAAAGGAGGGGGGGAGGGGAATCACGTTCAAATTGCCTCATTTGGGAAGTTCGCTTACCATGCCCACTCACAAAAAACTCACTTATTATTATCCTCGTACAAATCCCCATCCTGAGGTCTAGGTTACGCTTAAGTACGCAAGAATATAAAAAAAAAAAAACCTTTGGTCGCAAGTCTTTGGGGGCGATATATCTGTAACATCTTAGTTTACTATCAGCTTCTTATGTCTTTTTGGTTTTGGTAAATATAAATGACTTTGGGACTAAAATAAATTATGGTTATTGGTTACTTCTACGTATTAACTCATTCTATCATTATCACGGACTCATTTGGTATCTTGTTGAAAGAATGCCAAGGTTTGTAATCTAGCTCTGGTTCTGCTCTGTACTGTCATCTTATCTGCTAGTATTTCTCTCTGTCTTCTACCCAGGCCTCTTGTCTATCTACGGTATTTCTCATGTACACTAAGTCAACTATTTCTTACTTATTTACTCCACATTTCCATCTGAACCAGCAGCAGAACTGAGCAGCAAACTTAAGCCTTACAAACCAGGCACCTTTTACAACTATGACTTGTTTTATTATATTAAGCTGGTTGTTGGGAGAGGGTTAGTGGGTTAGAGTTAATTTATTAGAGGTGGTTAGTGAAGCGGCAGGTTAATCAGTTCGGCGAATCCTAGTGAGGGAGTGTGGTGGAGGTGTTATGTTGGTGATGGGGGGCTGAGAGGTAAACTAGGAGGTGGGGTGGGTGGGGGAGAGAAGGTGAAGGGGAGGAAATGGGCACTGGAACATCACTGAGATGGATTCAAGGCGGCATTGGAGGCGTCTAGTACTTGTACCTTATTATTTATTTTGCATATTACATATACCTTAACATTCTCTTGTATGTTACTCATGTTCTTTTCACTATAGCAGTAGTCTTCATCAAAAACATGCAAGAGAATACTGAGGTGTATTGTGCAGAATAAAGTGCTAAGGTAGTAAGTGTTAAGAAATCTCCAGAGCCACTTAAAAAATGACCCATTATCTCAGAACAATCCAGGTTTCTTTCCTCTTCCTCCCCCTTCTGCCCCTTCCCCTCCCCCTGCCCCTGCTCCTCCCCCGGCTACCCCTTCCTGTGCCCCCCGTGCCTCTGCCTCACGCTAGGGTCGTCGCTGAGCTGCTGATGATCAAATTAAGGTCACCGTCTTCGGACTGGTGGGGATGCGAGGCCACGATGTGTTCCTTGAGCCGATACTTGCGGTTGAAGCCCTTCTGGCAGATTGGGCACTTGAAGCTGTTTGGGGCAGTGTGGAGGCGCTCGTGACGTCGGCAGGTGCCAGTCTGAGTGAATCGCTTGCCACAGTATCGGCACGGGTACGTCATCTTGTCACGGCTCCCGCTGCCTGCCATGCCACCATCCTCGGCAAAGCAACCCCCAGCCTGCAACCAACCACCCGCACACACACACATGGCGGCACATAAGCACGGGTCACTCGGCTATGGCTACACCTTAACCCAGCACGCCACCAATTTCGGAAAGTCGTTCGTGTGTGTGTGTGTGTGTGTGTGTGTGTGTGTGTGTGCTTTAGGCTGTTTTGATAGGTGGTTATCTAAGAAGGAGTGTTGACTTCTGTGCTCCTTAGTGAGTTGCTAGAGCAGATAAGGAGTTTTATGAAAAATTTATAGTGTGGCATCTGTAGTACACTAATCTTATGTTGATGGAGTGGGATGACTTCAAAAGGTGGCACTTATATAACCATGTAGCAGTTACATAGATCATCCCTTATCTCCCTTCCAGTTCCCTCAAAGGAGAATGGTAGACTGCAGGAGGGCAACTTAAGCCTGCAGTCCACTGGGATCATATTGAGCCTGGAGCATAATAAAAACTGATTTCATGTATTTTTGTTGAGGTTTATGCAATGCTGTGGTTATTTTGTGTAATTTTGCATTATAGGTCACTTTTTTCTTTATGGTGCTTTGATGGTTTTGTCTAATTTCTTATTAACTTTGTATATGATTTTGTTTGAGCTTTATGCATGTTTTTGTTATTTTTATGTTTATTTTGTTAGAATTTTTATGTATATGATAAGATACTGTATTTTCTGACCTTGTTTGGTTTTCTCATAGCTATGAGCATTAATTCTGAGTTTCATTCACTGCATAAGTATTATGAGGTTTTGTGTCATTCTATGAATAAGGTATTTTGTGGTTTTGTATGATTCTGTGTACTATATAAGCATTTTGTGGTTTTGTGTGATTCTGTGTACAGTATAAGGTATTTTTTGTGATGCTGTGTATAAGGTATTTTGTGGTTTTGTGTGACTCCATGTTAGTTATAGGTGAGTAATTTTTAAAGAGCGGAGAGCATTAGAGCAGAGTTGACTAGTGGCGTGCAGGGTTAGGGCAACCAGAGTGTGGCTCGTATTCTAGGTGGCAGTGGAGTTTGTTGGCCCTCTTCCTTTGCGATTTATTTTGTGTATTATACCTTATCTTTCTCTCATGTTATTTATACAGTTTTAATACTGTATTGACTTGGCCTACATTAATAACATAACAAGAGACTGCAAAGGTGTACTGTATTTTGCATATTACACTTCATTCTCTTGTATGTTATTTATGTCGTCTTAATATTGACCTGCCTTGCGTCAATAACGTACAAGAGATTGCTGAGGTGTAATGTGCAGAATAAATCATCACTAAGGAAGAGGTGTTAGGAAATATCCAGAGACACATAGAATATGACCCCTTGACTCACCATATCATTGCCATTCCACCACCATCCCAGTGCTTTGGAGATGTGTAGTTTTATCCCCATGAATCGGATGATGTCCCTTTTTTAATTATT
Organism: Birgus latro; assembly: GCA_018397915.1. Taxonomy (NCBI): domain Eukaryota; kingdom Metazoa; phylum Arthropoda; class Malacostraca; order Decapoda; family Coenobitidae; genus Birgus; species Birgus latro. Next base: position 10,032 of record JAGKTI010006954.1, on the reverse strand, counting down.
CTTCCTACCATCAGATGATTTCTTCAGCCTGACCCCTTTACTGTGAAGACATATTTTTTTGGTGAAGGGGGGGGGATATTCATAGGCTCAAATATACTGGGATGATGATGATCAGATGGATATGTAGTGCATTCTTAAATGACAGGCAGGCCTGGGAGAGTTCAGACTGTGAAAGATGTAGAGAGAAGGGAAGTCATAAAGTATATAGTGCTGTTGAAAACTTGAGTACTTTCAAATATCTAAGCAATGTGATGAGCAAGGATGGGGGCTTAGAGGATGAAGTGCAAGAAAACATACAACAGTGATGGAAGGTTGCCAGCCCAACAAGGGTGGTGACAAAGAATAGGGAGGTGAGCATAAAAGTAAAAGTAATTGTATGACAGTACTGTGTTGCCCACACTAACACACAGAAGTGAAGTTTGGGTTTTGTTGGAAGGACACAAGTGAAGAGAGACACAAATGAAAATGAATTATCTGAGAGGAACATGTTGAGTTAAACAGAGAAAATAAAATGAGGAAGTGAAGAAGCATTGTGGTGTTGATGTGGATATGCTGGGAGAGTACCCTGATGGTTTGGCCTTATGGAGTGAATGGAGACTAAGAGATTGACTAGAAAAGAATGAGGGAGAGGAGATGAGAGGGAGACTGAGGATGAAGTGGGGGGATGGAGTGGAGAGGTATAAGTGAAAGTGGTATGGGATGGAGGTATGGTTGCTGGATGAACAGAATGAGGTGAAATGAAAGGCAGCTAGGCATCTCCCATGAGCTGAATAAAATAATTTGAAGATAAAAAGAGTAAAGATGACTTCACTTAATTCAAGGGTGTAAAAAGAAGGGTTCTCCTCACTGAGGCCTTAACCTCATATTCTGGTAAAATACAAAGTTGTCTGATCCTGTAATTCTGGATGAAAATTGGAGGAACATCCCAATTCACTGTCATGTTCAGGGCAGGCCATTTCTCACTGTCACCTGCACTGTCAGGCAGTGAGAAATAGCTTGTCCAGAACATGGCCCAGTGAACTAGTGTTTTCCCTCTAACTTTTATCCGTGCCTACATGATCGGAAAAATACTGTAGCTTCAGAAATGTATGATTCTGACCTCAGTGTGAACAGGCCCTATGTTTTGCTGTGTTTTTTGTTTATGGCTTGTGAGTGGCACAGCAGCAGTGATATACAGTAGTAAGTTTGTTTTCACCAGACAGAACTGGGTCCTTCACAACATGAATACTTAGTTTTAAGGTAAAAATGAGTCATTAAGTACTAATTAAACTGATCTGCCAGTCTGACTACACCTGGCCATCTGCTGAACTGAAAGGGGTTTTGGAACCTTGTTAGTTTACAGCATATTACATGTACTGCAGTAGTGGTGGTGGTGGAATGGCCCACACAAGGGAGTCAACTGGTCAGCCTGTTAGTTAAATCTACACTACTTGACGACAAATCATTAACACCTTCAGCCACAGGACGTAATATTTAACTTATTCTTTCTGTCTTCTGATGATTTTATTTAGCTAAGGAGAGGCTTTGAACCGGAGGGGTTGGACACAGCCTGCTATTAACCCATCCAGTACAAGGTCTTCCCTAAGCTGAATAAAGTAGTCCGTTAGCAGCAAGAATAAGATAAAAACGTACTCTGGCAGAAAGGGTTAACGACACCTGAGAGAAAATATTACGAGGTGGAAAAATATTATGAGCTGATGGTTACTTGTTAATTGGAAGTTAGTCATGTTATAGCATATTTGGTTCATTAAATTTACTATTACAGTAATTAGGCATTATGCACAGGACAGAGAGGCTCGTACCTTCAGTGGTTTTGGAGATTTTACAAAACATCTTTCTTAGTGGCTTATTCTACACATTACACCTTAATATGCTGTTGTGTATTATTCATGAAAACTGTCTTTAAAAACAATATAAATAACATACAAGAGAATGTTAAGGTGTACCATGTAAAATAAATAGCTAAGTAAGAGGTAATAAGTCTCTTACGCCACTGAGAATACCGCCCACCATGTATACTCTAAGTCATTCATGAATTATATAAACTGTAAATACTGCACTAGCAAAGATCATTCACATATTAAATACAGTACAGGATCAATGTTATAATTACTGGGCTAGAATAGGCATAAACACATAGGAGAGGTGTTCACAATACCAGTGACAACCTTAACATATTGTACAAAGACTGTTTTCATTTAGTCTCAGCTGTGTGCAGGCAGAATATTCCTGTTAGTGAGAAATTTTGAGTGAGATTTGTTTTTAGCTCATGTCACTTCTGAATTCAGAGTAATTAGTAGAAAGTAAGGGTTAACTTATCAGGAACTTTATAATGGAGCAATTTTTCATGACAGAAATTTGAATAAAGTTGTTAGTTCACCACTAACTTAATAATGAAACATATTTAACTGAACTATACTGTTTTTACTACAACTTGGCCCAGATTTTTGTCCTTTTGCATCTTATTTTACTTAGCTGTGTGGCATAAAGATACAATACTACTGCTCTACATACTTTCCTTAGCACTTCTAGCATCATGATCTAGTATCAGTGCATTCTTACAACTAAGAATTCAAGATGGAGAGATGGGAATTTTAGGCCAGGTTAGAGTAAAAAGAGAATGCCAGTAATTTTAAAAAGAAACTGCTTGCACACATATTTGTTATGGCAGTCTGTAGCATTGGGAACTCCTCATATATATATTGTATATTAACTACAGTACAAATATTATGAGAACTGATACCTTCACCCATGCAACAACAGGCAAACCCACCAGTAATGCATTACTGTATTAAACAAAGTAACGCATGCACGAGTCTTTTCCCTTCGAGCCAACTGACCTTGTTATGATATGTCCGATTTGTGTCACGTTTATTTGTCCCCCTTTTTATGTGTCACCTTTTTAGACACTGGGAGACTTACCACACACACACATTGGAAAAGTTATATTGAAGAGATATAGTTTCAGCCCCACTTAGACCCCCCCCCCCCCTGGAGATAGTCAAAGTCTGTTTGAAACGGTTGTATCTCCCTAGTAAAAGAACTTGTCCAAATGCACAAATACTGTACTGTAATTTCTTCTATTTTGTCTAGTCATGGCACTGTGATAGCAAGACAGTTTTTAGGCATCATTTTTGCTATTTAGGCCTTGGTAAATTGTAACAGAAATTTATATTAATTCTCCACTACCTACAGAGCTGTTTGCTTTTTTCTTTTTTTATGGTTGGCATAAAATTGAGAATCAATTCCCTATGGCCCAGCAGTCCACTTGCATGCCATACACCTTCACATGTTACCATTTCTGTGCTAGCATCCACTATCCATACTAAATACATACCAGGGCTATCTCATTGAAGACATGTGTAATGGTATTAGCATTTTTAGATACAGAATACAGTATCTTTAGGAATGGTTCTGTCCTTCTGTCTCTCATTATAAATTTTTGGACATGGTGCTTCATTCACATAGATTTTAGTGACTTTAGTGATGCCATATCACACCACACAACCCCCTCATACCACACCACACACCACCACCTCCTCACACCACACCACACCACACAACACCACCTCCTCACACCACACCACACAACACCACCTCCTCATACCACACCACACAACACCACCTCCTCATACCACACCACACACCACCTCCTCATACCACACCATACAACACCACCTCCTCGTACCACACCACACAAAATTACTCTTCTCCACGAAGGGCATAACTTAAAGGGTCCTGAAGCTTCCACATGTAGTTTGCTTGTACTGCACTCTTTTTTAATGACATGTCAGTGGCAGAAGGCCAGTAGGGTCTGTCAGTATGTTATTCAAATAATGAGACTGTTCCCTTCCTGAGTCTAGGATTAAACCTGTATCCCTTCAAAAACCAGATTGCCCTTTCAACAATATGTCCACCAACTGAAGTCAAAACTTCCTTTGCACTGCCCTCCAGATCTTCCCAAGACATTGCTAGACTAAATGGGATGGAATCTAGCTTCATTAGTTTGAATCCTCAGATCTGTAAATGGATCACCAATGGCCAATGTTTGTTTGGAAAGAGGACTGTGATAAGCTGCTAATACACAGGGAAGTTTAATGTTTCTCACCAAATTACTGAAAACTCTAAGAAATTATTATTATCATCATCATCATCATCATCATCATCATCATCATCATCATCATCATCATCATCATCATCATCATCCTAGCCTTACTTTGCATATACATTTATTGAAGAGCTTGGCCATGTTTGCCCGTTAGCCTTTTCATCCACTGATATAACTTTTCTATCTTCTAGTGCTGACATGATCCCAGCCCTGGCAAGTTAATACTGGGCACTACTCAGCTCCAATACCACCAATTAATAATGCATTCTACACAGTGCACTTCTTTATAGGGAGTCCAAGGCATTACACTTATTTAGAGGACATTTGTTGAAGCTTTTAGCCTTGTGTGATCAGATGCCCTTCCTAGTGTCAAATAATAGCCTTTGGATGGGACTGAATGAGCAACCCTTTGGTCAATGAAACAACTAGCAATCCTTTGGTCAGTGGGACCCTTTGGTCAACAGAAGTGAACTAGCAGCCTCTTGGTCATTGAAACAACTAGCAACCCTTTGGTCACTGGAACTAAACTAGCAACTCTGGTTAATGGAAATAACCAGCAATCATATGGTCAATGGAACTGAATGAGCACCTTTTGGTCAGTGAAAATGAACTAGCAACCCTTTGGTCAGTTTCATGTCCTCTAATGACAACCAAAAGCTCAATTGGGGAGTTTTGTTTTACTTTTTAATTTTATATTTTATTGGTTGTATGCACTTACTACTGCCACCTCTTTGCTAAGAAAAGACCCCTTATGGTGTAGGGGTGAAAAATAATCTCCCTCAACCTCCTCACTATGGATTACAGTATTTTATTTTTGCTACAGCCTGACAGTTTTATTCTCTCTCTCTCTCTCTCCACCTGCTTTAGGGCATCCCCATAGCAACGAATCACAAAGGTCACTCCTGAATTATTAACAATGTGATAGTCTCTCTCTCTCTCTCTCTCTCTCTCTCTCTCTCTCACCTCAATTTTATNNCTGACAGTTTTTTTCTCTCTCTCTCTCTCCCCACCTGCTAGAGCGCACCCCCATAGCAAAAAATCACAAAGCACTCTCCTGATTTTTTCAAACAGAGATAGTCTCTCTCTCTCTCTCTCTCTCTCTCTCTCTCTCTCACCTCAATTTTATCCTGTTTTATCCTTCCACTGCTTTCAGTCTGTGGCAAGTCACTTAAAATTTTCCTCCTTTTTTCATCGTTGCCTCTCAAAATGTTTTTCCCTCACTAGTTTTGCATTCACAAATTTTAAATCCATTCTCCTTTCTCATATTACATTCACTGAATACCACTCAGGGGAAGGTGAGGCTGGTCACCTTCACATTAAATGTTAGGACTGTGTAAGCTAGACCCAGGCTTCTAGGTTCCTCATGGTGCAAAAAAGGATTGGATACAGGATGAATGAATGGAAAGTTGTAAAAGAAATATTCCCGGTTCATTACATATTCTCAGCATCAATCAAATCCCCTCATTCCCATTTCTCACTGTCTGACGATGGCAGATTTAGTTTTGTGTAGCACTGTTCTGTCACAACTACTGTATTGTAAAATCCCCAGATTCTATATAAACTCCCTAGAAATTTCCATAATAAATTCCCCAATATCCTCCACCAATACACATTCACACACCAGACCACGTATACCCAGTTCCTCCTAGTATTTCATGGCATTATATTGGTGCAGGTATTGTTGAAACCCGAATAAAACTATCCCCAGTATCCTCCACCAGTGCAAACCCCAGTAGCTACTGTAGCTCCCAGTCCATTTATGTTCTGCCATATCAGTAGCTTCCCAGTTTTCACCTTAGAGACCCTAGTGTGTCTTTTCTTTCTCTTCTCAGTGCCATAAGAATATTGCTGAAAGATTCCAAAGAAATATCACCCAGTACCCTCCACCAGTAAAAAATCCCTGTAACTCCCAGTCCACATATCCCCATTTCTCACCAGTGCATCCTTGTTATTTCACAGTATCATACTGGTACACATATTGTCATAAGTTCCAAATAAAGTGCTTGGAAAGTCTCATAAAAATCTCTGACCTTATAAAAATACAGTACACCCAATACCCTCCACCAATACATATCAGTCCTCATATTCTGCATATGCCTTCAAATTCTCACCATTGTAGTCTCGTCATTCTCCGCGACGTTAGCTGAAGGGTCGTCGCTGAAGTTGTCATCAATCACATCCTCCTCCTCCACCTTGATGTCGTGTGAGGGTGTGGAGCCGCCTGACGCCAAACCACCACCGCCACCGCTCACCACTGCCGTCGTGCCAGGAACCACACCACCCATACCACCCACGCCACCCACACTCGACACAAGGTAGACAGGGTGTGGGGAGTCTCCACTGATGTACCCCTCCTGAAAAGTTGCACGTATTGTTAGCATGACATTGCTTATTCGAATACACCCTTGCATTTTTGGTGTACTCATTACAGTATATCCTAAGTTTCGTGTAGGTGTATACTCATGTAAGATTAGAGTGTCACTGCTATTAGAAACTTACACTTATATTTTTGTTGAACACTACTAAAAATTTTTGCATACTTGTATATAACATGTATTTTTTTTTATATATACACTCAGAGGTCCTTCAGTTACTGTGGCTACCCTCTGTTGCTAGGGTGATGTGCCACCAAAAGCTGTGCTATTAAAGTATCAGAAAACATTATAAAGGCCTACTGACTTCTGGACACAGCCAAATTCACCTCTTTTTTTTTTTTTTTCACGTCTTTTAGGATGTGAACACCATGAATATTTTAGGGTGTGAATGCTATGACTGTGGCAGTTTTGATCAGATTTGGACTCAACTTGGGGAAAGGATCGATGCAGCCAACAAGTACATGATTTGCTTTCAAGAAGAGTAGGTCATACATCAAGGTCACAGGATATGGTAAGGGTTGAAGGTACATGTAAGTCTAAGATGAGGTAATTCAGTTTTGAGAACAATTAGTCAAAGGTCAAGGTAACCAGGCTCAGCTCTAAAGGGTCAGACAGGTTCATTTAGTATGAACCAAACGGTGGAAGGATTAAGGGGCAGCCAAAAATTAAGTGATCTGATTTTGAGAACATTAAGTAAAATGCCAGGATCAACTCCGTTTTGATGCAACTTGGTGGAAGGTCTAAAGATTAGGGAAGGATGAATTAATTTGTATTTAAGAGTTGATCACAGGGCATTATCAAAGGTTCAGCCATAGTACCATATGTGCAGCACGGGTGTTGTACTGAATGCTCTTTTTATTACTATTTTTCTTTGCCATCAGGATGCCAACTCGCGCATCCCTCTCATATACCTGCACCTTTTCCCCATTTCATTCTCAGTCTCCCTAACTTCATCCCCCTCCATCTTGCTAATACGCTGCCCTAGTCAGTATTTCATCTTTCCAAATGGCCATCCCTATTTAATTTACGTGCTTTGCTAGTCAGTGTTTCATCTCTTCCATATGGCCATCCTTATTTATTTTGCAGTTTGAATTTCCTCGTCAGTTTCGGATGTATTCTAAATTGACTTTTGCTGGGGAGCCTAGAATATAAGCGGCAAATAAAATTGCAGTATTTGTTTCATAGCCATGCTAGTGATAAAAAAGAGACAAGAGCCAATAGGCTGGATATTTATTGGACTAACTGACGATATTTAAGAAAAAAAAAATTAAAGTCAAAGTGAAGCCCATAAGGAACCATGTCAAGTAAGGAATTGGCTTAAATCGGGCTCACAAGAGATTTTCAATATGTAGTCTAATAAATTTTGCAGTTAAAAGTCAAGATTAACTTTAATTTATATTCTCTCATTATTTTCTGTATCTTTTTACCTATTATTTTCTTTATCTTTACCTAAATGTCAGTTTTATCGTAAAGTTTTAATATCCGAACCAACCACAATAAACTAAGGCCTAGTTTTTCTAGCTGTGTGTTCACGTGTTTGGTGACATCCTCATTTTACGCAAAAATTAGCTTTTACTGACTCGGAAAGCTTGTGACGAGTACGGAAATATCTTCGCGGCAGCACAGGGATGATAAAGAGCATACAGAACAGTATGTATCTCCAGATGTGTGATAAAAACGGAGGTAAGATATCACTGTCAACTGTCCAACCGGGAGCATGGCATTGTTTGCAGATTTTCAAAATCCTCTTCTCAGCCTTTAGTGTACCTCAGATGTATTAAAGTCGGCTCCCCTGTTGGCAGAGAGCAGAGTGGAATCGTTTTTGTAATTGATTTATTGTTCTTTATGAAAGTTCCAGTCATTTCGGTAAAGTTTGGACTGAATTATACTCAAATTTTTATCCGGCCACATTTTCCGTGCCCATTCGATACATTTATAACATCAGCCAGTGCTGTGGCTGCCTGATAATCATATGTAGGGTATAGTTAGACTGGCAAGGACTTCATGCTGAACTTGGGGAAAACAAAAAAATCGAAAACAAACAAAAACGGTGTCTTTTTTTTTGGGCGTACTTCTGTGGAAAGTTGATCGGCATTTTATTTTATTTTTTCCATTAGTACCATTTCGTGTTATTTCGTCTCTACACACTGGTGGAGATCAGCTGTTTCTTTGTTTCCCCTTTCCCAATTAGAAACATTTCAACTTTGTACCACTCCTTTAGGCTGTTTATTCAGTATTCTTATAACTTCGCACAAGTGTTCCATGAGCAAATGCCCCGTACAATTGTTTTATTAGGCTAAGCTTCCGGACAGACACCTATTTTTTTGCTCTTCTTTTTTCCTTTCTGCCTGTCTTTATTTCCCTTTCTTTATTTAGTCCCTTTATAGGGTTTTATAGGTCAACAGACAACATACATTTTGGGATCCTGTGTTCTTTTATGTTCATTAACCACTATGGCAATTTGCACAGGCGTATGTCAGTGTACTGTAGCTATGTGGAGACCATCCTGTATTCCCCTGACAATGTTAGTCTTGTTTTACTATACATATTAAAAACACTGCTAAATTCAGAGAGAAATGCCTTTGTTTATACCGCTAACCTCCCTCTAATACACACATCAGCAGTTCTTTCGCAACTCGGCCGAGATTTTCGTTTTGTAGCTTATTCCACAGCTCCGTAACGGGGAAAAAAGCAGTTCTGCATCATATCCATACCACCTCGGGCATCATATTCCAGTGTTAATTTTCAGTTGCAACTCAGCATTCAAGATGGAACGATGAAAATTGGAGGTTGTTAGAGTAAAAAGATTACCAGGTATAGCATTTATCTGTTTCCTTCCAAAATTATCACCAGCCACTTAAGCCATTTAAATCCAGTTGCATTTTCTTAATTTATCTTTGCCATCTTCAGACGACTTTATTCAGTAAGAGGGTCTTTGCTTTAGCGGGGTAGGATATCGCATTCACTAACCCCTTCTTTCTAGTACTGAGTATAATCGTCTGGAGGTGGCAGTAGGAATCAGGATCGAAATACGCGATTAAGAGAAAGACTAACCGGGAGAGTGTATGTGAGTGAAGTGGAGATGGGGAGAGGGAGGGGGAGACCAAGGATGAGATGGAGTGGAGAGATATATGAGAGAGAGGGGGCTGTAAGTTGGGGGGAAGGCAGCGAAATGACAGGGGACTGGGCGACATGGAGGCGACTTGTTTATCGCCACCCCTTACAGGATTAGGGAGTCTGGCTGGAGATTGATGTACATGTAGATAGAACATAAATTATGGTGTTATACTTAATTATAAAAGTGGAATGCAGGCTTCCCTTTTTTGACGGTCATTTTTGAAGCAAGTCTGATGGAAAGTGTTTAGCTCTCTAAAATCGTTGCTAACCTCGCTCTGTAATGTGGGATGCAGGCTAACCAGATTATTAACCATACTAGCGCCAAACATGACAGAAAGGCACTATGGGTTTACTTTCCACCTTACGATTTAAGTTGTGCATTCCACTTTGCGACGATTTAAGGTTTGTGCATTCCACCTTGCGATTTCATGT
>JAGKTI010006953.1:22162-32714 GCA_018397915.1 Birgus latro | reverse complement strand
TAGGTTAGGTTAGGTTAGGACCGGACATGAAATTCACTGCTTCCACCTTTTTTCTAGCTGTTTTACTTAAGAATCATGCATGGGAAAATTAAATTGCAAGCAGGAAATTATGATTAACATTTAGGGTAATTTTTTAACACATGTACAGCATGATGAAAACAGGTTAGGCATGAAAATCTTTATGGTAACCATAGGTTAGGTTGGGTTAGGACCGGACATGAAATTCACTGCTTCCACCTTTTTTCTAGCTGTTTTCCTGAAGAACCATGCATGGGAAAATTAAATTGCAAGCAAGAAATTATGAATAACATTTAGGGTAATTTTTTAACACATTAACAGCATGATGAAAACAGGTTAGGCATGAAAATCTTTATGGTAACCATAAGTTAGGTTAGGTTAGGACCGGACATGAAATTAACTGCTTCCACCTTTTTTCTAGCTGTTTTACTTAAGAACCATGCATGGGAAAATTAAATTGCAAGCAGGAAATTATGATTAACAGTTAGGGTAATTTCTTAACACATTAACAGCATGATGAAAACAGGTTAGGCATGAAAATTTTTATGGTAACCATAGGTTAGGTTAGGTTAGGACCGGACATGAAATTCACTGCTTCCACCTTTTTTCTAGCTGTTTTACTTAAGAACCATGCGTGGAAAAATTAAATTGCAAGCAGGAAATTATGATTAACATTTAGGGGAATTTCTCATCACATTAACAGCATGATGAAAACAGGTTAGCCATAAAAATCTTTATGGTAACCATAGGTTAGGTTAGGTTAGGACCGGACATAAAATTCACTGCTTCCACCTTTTTTCTAGCTGTTTTTCTTAAGAACCATGCATGGGAAAATTAAATTGCAAGCAGGAAATTATGATTAACATTTAGGGTAATTTCTTAACACATTAACAGCATGATGAAAACTGGTTAGGCATGAAAATCTTTATGGTAACCATAGGTTAGGTTAGGTTAGGACCGGACATGAAATTCACTGCTTCCACCTTTTTTCTAGCTGTTTTACTTAAGAACCATGCATGGGAAAATTAAATTGCATGCAGGAAATTATGATTAACATTTAGGGTAATTTTTTAACACATTAACAGCATGATGAAAACAGGTTAGGCATGAAAATCTTTATGGTAACCACAGGTTAGGTTAGGTTAGGACTGGACATGAAATTCACTGCTTCCACCTTTTTTCTAGCTGTTTTACTTAAGAACCATGCATGGAAAAATTAAACTGCAAGCAGGAAATTATGATTAACATTTTTGGTAATTTTTTAACACATTTACAGCATGATGAAAACAGGTTAGGCATGAAGTTAGGGTACTTACGAACAAGAAGCTGCCATCCTGATGTAATAACCCACTCTATCATCTCAGACTCTGACAGGAAGACCTTGCACCTGACACACCTTTCCACTTGAGAATCACCAGCACTTATCACCAACACTTTCCACAACATTTTTTTTTTATAACTGGAATCACATCACTTCACTGCACTGTACATAACAGTAAATTCCCGTGTGGTCTAGTGACGATCATCACACACATGATGAAGAAGGTGAAAAGCAGTATCAAGCACTGTAGGAGGTAGGGTATCACCACAAAAGCAATCACTTTGGCCGCAATTGTCGGAGGTGTTCAGGAGGCAGTAATGGCGACCGACAGACAGGCGCCACGAGCGTAAACATGGCCGATCGGCACGGGCGGGAAATTCAAACTGATGCGGTCCCCAAAAAATCGAAATTTTTTCTTTTCTTTTTTTTTCGAACTTTTTGGCATTTGGGGGGTTGGGCAGCCCACAATATCCAATTAGTGAGTATGTCCGAGTATTGGACATCCGAATAATAGAGGGATTACTGTATATCGGAAAAAGTTCGGATTAGCAGGGGGATGTCCGGATGTTGCTTTTATCGGAATTTTGCATTTTTTTGAATGGTTTGGGCCCCAAATAGTCCGTTATAGTGAGGTCTTACTGAACTTGCCTAATTTTACATACTGTACTCATATGCCAGCCTTACCTAAACTAAATTGCCTAACTTAGCTCTTGGTGGTTTAGTGGGTAATTAAGGCGCTCCAGTCAGATTGAGCCTGTGCAGGTTTATATCCAAGGGATGGTTGGTGTTTATTGCTCACGTAATGCTACTCAACAGTGAGTGAGGCTGGTCACTCTCATCTTAAATGTCAGGACCAACTTGCCTAGCCCCAGACTCCTGCACTCCTCATGGGGTAACATAGGATTGGATGATGGATGGATGAATGAACAAAACAATATAACCCAACCCATCCAAAAATAACCTAATCTAACCACACTCAACCAAACCAAACCTAATCTATCCCAACTTGACCAAGTCAAACCTAAACCACCCAAACCCACCAACTTTACTCAACCATAACCTAGCCTAATCTAAATGAACCTTACCAATGATAACTTACCCAAACACACCAAAATAGCATAAATCTGGTTAGGTTGGGATAATAATTTTGAATTATTTATAATTTTGCATTAAATCATTTATATAAAAAGAAAATACATGAACATACAAATCTTTTGCCCCTGCCTTACATTCGACGTGATCAGCTGTTCTTTGTTTTCAATTTACCGTTGGCTTTTTTTTTTCCTTTTTTTCTTTTTTTTTTATATGTCCGACTCTGGGCATAGGCTTCACAGCCTGCTATCCAGGCCAAGCAGTCCTCCTATATACCATACACCTCTACATAGCTTGGCGTGGTGCAATTACTCAATGCTCAATATGTGTGTATATCTAACCCATAGAATGTTTGGTTTACTATTTATGATTATACGTATCAACTAAGTTTGAATTGCTGATCTTTTAATTAATAAATAATTAGGCCATTAAGTGATCTGCTTCTGACCGTTGGTGGCCTTTGTACCTGTCACCTCAACCCACTGGCCGATCCCAAACCATGACCTTCGTGGTACATTTTTTTTTTTTTAAGAAAAATTTTTGGAAAAAAATTGTGCATTATGTGGCAAGAAATATGGACGATGGATGGATGAGAGAATGGGAGTATGGATGGGGTATATGTGCGGGAGTAGGTGAGAATGAGAGGGCAAAAGAAGGAGTGTGTATTGTTGTGAGTAACAGATAAAAGGAGAATATAAGAGAGTATGGATCAGTTGGGTCAAGGACTGTGTGGGTAAGAGTGAAAGTTGGACTACAAATGTGGGCGACTGTGTATATGTATGTGCCAACGTAAGATTGTGCAAGCAGAGTGAGGGAAGAGTTTTGGATAAATGTGGAAGCATGCTTGGAAAAGTTTGGAAGGAATGACAGAGTGTTTTTGACTGGAGATATGATTGGAAAAGTAGGGAATGTGAAAGTGGATGGAGTGGTTGGTGAGTGGGGTGTGCCTGGAGAGATGGATGAGAATGGCAGTGCTTTAGTAGACATTTGTGCTGGGAGGGGTTGGTGATAGCTAATACCCTCTTAAGGCACAAAATGATCCATAGGTATACGTGGCGAGTGTTGAGAAGGGTGGATGATGAACTCAATGAATGGAAAGCAATGATTGATTATGTTTGTGTGGATGAAAGGACGAGAAGGTGTGTAATGGATGCAAAAGTACAGTATATAAAGGTTGGGGGAGTGGACTTTCGGAAACAAAATGGAGAAAGACAAGAAGAGAAGGACAGGAGGAAGTAATTCTTATAAGGAGAGTAGAGAAGTTACAAGAGAATGGAAAAAAGGCAGCATATAAAAGAGAAGTGGAGGAGCGATTGGGTAAATATAGATTGGAGCAGATGGGGGACGTGGAAGGTGTGTGCAAGGTGTTCACAGAAGAAATCTGTGTAGCATGTAAGGTGGTATGTGGGTTGAAGAGAAGATGAAAAAGGGTTCAGGGAACAGCATGGTGGACTGAAGAGGTGAGAAAGGCAAGGCACAAAAGAAGAAAGCTTATAATAAGTCAGTGGATGAGGAACAGGGGCGTTGAAGAAACTGAGAGACGGAATAGAGAGTTGTATGTAGAGAAGAGGAGAGAGGTGAAAAGGTTAATAAGAGAGAGTAAGAAGAGAGTGGATGAGGAATTTGGAAGGAATTTGAGTGCGAAGTGAAGGGAATGTAAGAAAATGTTCTGGAAAGAGGTAAAGAGAGTTAGACAGGGTGCCAAAAATGTTAGTTGGGGAATGAAAGATAAAAATGGTAGATTTCCAGTAGAGTAGGGAGAAAAAGTGAACAGATGGAGAGAACACTTTAATGAATTGTTGAACATAGAGAATGAAAGTAATGCAAGTATAAGTGGCTGGGGAATGGCTGGGAGAAGGAGGGATGTGGGAAGAGAGGAAGAAATCAGTAGGATGGAAGATGTGGAAGCAATGAAGAAAGTTAAAATGGGGAAAGCCCCAGGAATTGATGGAGTGTGTGGTGAAATGTTGCAGTATGGGGGAGAGATAGTAATAGAATGGATGTGGAAGGTGTGCAGATTCGCCTGGGAGGAAGGTAGAGTCCTGGAGGATTGGAAGTCAGGTATAATTATTCCCCTGTACAAAGGAAAAGGGGAAAAAGAAGTGTGTGGTAATCATAGGGGCATTTGCCTTCTCAGTGTAATAGGAAAAGTATATGGTAGGATACTTATTGACAAAGTTAGGGAAATAACAGGAATTAGTTGGAGAAGAACAGGAAGGTTTTAGGAAGGGAAGACGTTGTGTAAATCAGATATTCATTCTTAGATCTTTAGTGGAAAAATTTCTAGAGAAGGGAAAGAAGTTGTATGCTGCCTTCATGGATTTGGAGAAACCATATGACAGGGTGGATAGACAAGCATTGTGGAAAGTATTAAGAATATATGGAGTAGATGGGAAGTTGTTGAAGGCCGTGAAGAGTATGTATGAGGGTGCTAAGGCTGCAGTGCGTGTGGATGGCGAACTGAGTGAATTTTTCCATCTGAAGGTTGGATTGAAACAAGGATGTGTCATGTCTCCGTGGTTGTTCAATCTGTATATGGATGGGGTTATAAAAGAGATACAAGGTAGGGCAGTGGATGTTGAAGCAGCCCTAGTGAGAGAGGGCAGTGTTTGGAAACTCCCTGTACTGTTGTTTGCAGATGACACTGTTAAGTGAAGACAAAGGGGAGCTGCAAGGCTTGGTAGATGAATTTGGGAGAGTGTATAAGAAACGGAATCTAAAGGTGAATGTAAGAAAGAGTAAAGTGATGGTCTTCGAGAGAAGTGAAGTCAGTGAATGTACAGTGAGATTGGATGGGGAGGATATGGAGAATGTGAGTTCATTTAAGTACTTGAGTAGTGTGATGAGTAAGGAT
Organism: Birgus latro; assembly: GCA_018397915.1. NCBI lineage: Eukaryota > Metazoa > Arthropoda > Malacostraca > Decapoda > Coenobitidae > Birgus > Birgus latro. Next base: position 27,429 of record JAGKTI010006953.1, on the reverse strand, counting down.
GGAAGTTTAGAAGGTGAAGTGCTTGAAAGGGTGCAGCAAGGAAGAAAGGTTGCTAGTTCCTTGAAAGCAGTGATAAGAAAAAGGGAAGTGAGCATGGAAGTGAAAAAGCTGCTACATGACAATATTGTGATACCAACTCTAACATATGGAAGTGAAGCTTGGACCCTGTTGGAAGGACAGAAGTGAAGAGTGAAAGCAGTTGAAATGAGTTATTTGAAAGCAGCATGTGGAGTCACATGGAGAGACAGACTGACAAATAAGGAAGTGAAGGAGTATTGTGGTGTGGATGTGGATGTGATGGGAAGCATTAGGAAGAACATATTAAGGTGGTTTGGCCATGTGGAGAAGATGGAAAGTGAGAGACTGATGAGGAGAGTGTATGTGAATGAGGTGGAGGGGGAGAGAGGGAAGGGGAGGCCAAGGATGAGATGGAGGGATGGAGTGGAGAGGTATAATTATGAGAGAGAGAGGGGTGTGAGCTGGGAGCAGGGCAGTGAAATGGCGGGAGACAGAGCAACATGGAGGTGATTTGTTTGTGGCCACCCCGGATTAAGGCGTCTGGCAATAGATAGATAGACAGAGGGTTAAATTATGAAAATTTAGGTTAGGTTTGGTTAAATCAGCAATGATAAGGATAATTTCATCCCAAAAATAGCATTTTAAGATGGCCTCCATCCATCTTCAGACAGAAGATGGAGTCCCTCTTCAGTGCCACTGAGGGCTGTAAACATATTTTACCACCACTGTGACACTCATTTACCATCATAATACTAATTAGAAAACTAAGGAAAACAAACTTAAAAAATAAAAAGTGAGCGGGTATGGTCTTGCTGCTGCTTAAACTAAACCGTACATTTACCTCATTGAGTCTACAGCTAGGGGCAAGGCAAGTGGCTGGTCGAGGGTTCAATGAGGTACATGTACCCGGTAACAGATTACAATAAATATTCTTCCTTATTGTGCCCCTGTCATCACTTTCTGTTAACCTACTTATACCTATGTGTGTTTCTTGTACCTAACATAATAGTAAAGTAAACTCTCAATTATCTGTCATCACAATATCTGGCCCAACACAGTATCCAGTGCAACTATTTTGGCTCTATTAAAGAAATAAGGTGATTTTTGTGTAACATCCGGTGCTGAAACGGGATGTAACCGGTAGTCCAATACAATATCCAGCACTGAGGGATCTCAACCGACTTGTAAGCAGTAGCCAACCGGCACCAGGGGATATCTCAAAACATGGGAGCCAACGAAAATGCTCGCTACATGCCAGCAAATCAGATTCCGGCTCACTTGGCGTGCCGAGAATACCTGTACGCTCTCATTCTCACCTGAGGATATCGTTCAATGAAGACATATCTGTGCGCTCCGCTCTTACAACCATGCAGTCGCAAAACCCTGGTCCAGCTACTAACTCTGGCATCTTACGTTCGAGGTAGTGTACTTTACAGTACAGTACTGTATTGCAAAGCTAATGGCTTGTCAGTGATCATATTCTAGTGCTCTATTGTAACTGTTAATTATTGTTTACAGTGCTCTACTGTTTACAAGTGTGAGTGCCAACCCCCAGTGCTATTTCTCCTACTCCCCAGTGCTGTTTCTCCTGGCATACCTCACCTGTGGCCTGGAAGTGCTTGTAACAACACCAGTGCTATTTCTTCTACCCCTCAGTGCTGTTTCTCCTGACATGGATCACCTCTGGCCTGAAAGTGCTCGTAACAACAGTAGTGTACAGTAGTTGTGCGTCATGGCTGAGTTTGTGGCTTTTGTGGTGGTGCCCTGGGTGGTGTAGGTCCTGCTGGCTTTGTGTTTTGTCCTCGTCCTTGTCATGATGGCGCCTCCACCACCTGCTAAGAGGCGTCGTATCGTTTTCTCCATGGAGAAGATGGACATAATCAAGAAGATGGAGCTAGGCTGGACCATCGCAAGGCTAATGGAGCACTACAACATGCCCCGGACCACACTGCAGGATTTGCGGAAGAACAAACATGCCATCAAGATGTTCTTCCACTGTCAACATGGTCAGACTGTGTGACAGCACGAATGCAAGATGACGGCCAAGCCACCTCTTGTGAACTTGACCAGGCCTGCCTGAAATAGTTTGGGCAACAGTGTACCAGTGACATGATTGTGCTTCCCGTCCAGCTGAAGGCTGCAGCCACCAAGTTCGATGAGCAACCGGGGATCACGTATTTCAAGGAGTCTGAAGGTTGGCTGACTCGGTTCAAACTTCAACATGGGCTGTCCAATAAGACAACCTATGGTGAAGTGTTGGAAGCAGACACTGAAGGAACAGATGAGTTTCACACCAAGCTTGAAAACCTGACTTATGAAGAAGGGTTGTCTCAATCAGATTTATAAAACTGCTGACACTGGTTTGTTCTTCAGGTCAGTGCTGACTCAGACCTTGGCTGACAAGAAGGAAAAGTCGATACCTGGTTGTAAGGCGAGCAAACAGCATGTCTCTGTTTTGTGTTATGCCAAAGCAACAGGTTCCCATCATCTGAAACCTGTTGTAATGGGGCATGCTAAACAACCATACTGTCTCTGGGGGTTAATGGATCATCTCCCAGTGATTTATTTCCACTTGGTGAAGGCTTGGTTTACGGCCATGATCTTCAAAGACTGGTTCTACCATCATAATGTGAAGAAGATTATTCATTATCAAACAGAGTGTCTGCCTGTGACCAAGTGAAGGCTCTGCTGCTCCTCGACAATGCTCCTGTTCATCCTTCTTAGATGGAGTTGGTTGGAGATGGAGGTCGTATTAGGGTCATGTTCTTGCCCCCTAATTCGACCGCAGTCTTGCAACTCACGGACCAGGGTATTATCATGGAAATGAAGCAGCTGTACTGGAAGAGGTTTATGGAAGATGTGATGGTTGTGCTTGAGGACATGGAGGAGGCAGCCCAAGGCGTGGACAGTAGGGGGAAGAGGACCTTGGCCAACCTCAAGTGGTACTCCCTAAAGTCTGCAATCTACAACTGGGTGCAGGCAACGAAGGAGCTCTCTGCACTCATGCTTGAACATGGCTGGATCAAGCACCTCAAGGGTGAAGAGGCCATTGCTGGCTTTACTGGGTTTGAAGTTCAGGACTTAGTCTGGCGTATGGAAGCAGCAAGAAAACAGGTAACTCAGAACATAATCCATGACTGGCTGGAAGTGGACGAGGGAGACCCTAGGTACCAGACTCTGCCCAACAAGGAAATAGTGGAGTCCATGACTGCAGGGGGCACAGAACTTGAAGTGGAGGAGGAAGAGGAGGATGATGACAATGATGAAGTGACAGAAATCCCAAGGTTCGTGATGCAGTGGACGTACTTCTTGACTGCTGCAAGCATCCTAATCAGCGGCTCATCTTTGCCAATGCCATGGCCACTTACGTGCGACAGGGCTGTGAGAATGTGATAAAGCTGCAGGCGAGAAGGATCCCCAGGCAGTCCAGCACATGCCTTTTCTGTCCAGTGACGCCTACTCTTTTGTCACCACAGCCCTCGACCAACCTCTTTGCATTGTCCTCTGTCGCCCCAGCTGTCAACCTCCTCATACTGGCCTTTGTCACCCCAGCCCTGTACTTCCTCACACTGGTGTCGTTTACCACAGCCAGGCACCACCACAGCCACTTCTTCTTCACCTTAGCCAGGCACCTTGGCCATTACACCACCATCAGCCCCAACGACTACAGTGTCTCTACCTAAGGTCTCCCCTCAGTCTGAGGCCTCGTTGGAGCTCCACGTAACTCCCTCTGCCATTCCGTCTCCACTACCTACTCCAGCACCCTTGGCAGAGATCAAGCCTGAGATGGTAGAGTTGGAGTAATCTCTGGGGGAGACATTCACCACTAGACCACACGGGATTATGTGCACTGTACAGTGTACAACTCTATCCTCCACTGATGCCAACACCTGATGAGTACATACAATAGTACACTATGTACAGTACTGTATTACTGTACTGTATCATTACGGTAATGTTTTTATATGCTTATCTTTCATCTTTTACTCATGGTAAAATATTTAGGATAGAAGGTCGAGATGGATAGAATCACAATATCCAGATAAAAGCTGTGCACATCCGGCATTTCACATTATTTGGTGTAGGGCTTGGCTGAATTACAATGGATAATTGAGAGTTTACTGTGAGTGTGTGTGTGTGGATATATAACACACACATACACACACACACACACACACACACACTGAACAACCACAGAAACACATCCCTGTCTCATTCCAACACTGGTAATGCATCAGTCACTAATTATAATATGACAAAGCAACTCAAAATGCAATCTCAAAATAAAGGAATCTTGTACAGGGTAGGGCAGTGAGATATTAGTATGGAATCTTTGACATGTAGAGGAGGAGGAGGATGCATATTTGCCACTCACCACAAAAAAAAAAAAAAAAAGTGTTCTTAATTTTTACCATTCTTCTTTACCTAATGTCCTTGTGCTGCCAAAGGATCATGTATGGCAGCAAGAGATATCAATATGGCCTCTTCAGTACGGATGGTGCGAGACCGCTGGTTGGGACAGGTGTTGATGTACCGATCAAAAAGGTGGAGTGGTTCAGTCGCCTCTAGTTCCTCATCTGCCTCAATGGCTGCTTCTAGTCCTTCAACACCTGAAAGAGTTTGGTGAGTTATAGTCTGTCCACACATTTTGTCTTTTTCTGGCAGCTTATTTCCCATAGCTCAATCGCAGAATAACAACATATTTGTTTACATCCTTTTCATAAATACTTTGTTTTGTTATTAGTACTGTATTGTACTGTTAATCTCTTTATATAACTCTGCATTCAAGACTTGGAGATGGAAATTTTGGGTCAAGTTAAAGTGAAGAAATACTATATTGCATTTTGTGGCACTCTTGTAGGATTAGTAGGCTTCCTCTTCCTTAAATGCTGTATAAGCAGACCACATGAATATAGGCAAGTCAATCCTATATTACCTCCTTCAAGCCATACAAGTTCATGGTGAAGCCACTGTAGCTAGTCTAAATAATTTACCGACAAAACAGAAACCTAGAGTACATGTCCTGGTACCATATAAATCATCAATTGTCTAAGTTAGCCCATTGGATGTCAATCATGAATATACTGTTAACCATCTTTGAACATACTGTATATGTTCCTGGAGCTGGTAAGGGAACGATTATTCTGGAGTGTAAAAATCTTATGGGAAAATTAGGGTCACATCTTCGAGCAGAGTGGGGGTTCAGGGTATATATATATATATATATATATATATATATATATATATAT
>JAGKTI010006953.1:0-21872 GCA_018397915.1 Birgus latro | reverse complement strand
ATATATATATATATATATATATATTTCACTCATATCCTTTTTTTTTTTTACAGCATAATATAACACATGGTGCATATAATTATTGTAAATTCTCATAACTAGCATAAAGCTACCAAGAGGGTGCTGGTAGTTCCTGTACTATCAGATGGTGACACAATACCCTTAACTCAGCCCCCCCCCCAAGGCAGGTCTAACCCCTTTTAACACCCCAAATCTGTACTATACAACCGTTCAAACATAAAAAATCAACCTTAGGTACTATAATAAGTATGATAAAATGCCACTGTCCTGTACAAGGGGGTCCCAATATTGCTACCAGTTGCAGAGTATAATATAATCTATGTGAAAAAAGGCGTATGGTGTTTCGCCACCAGCAGCTTATACTTATAACGCCATGTAAGGCAATTTTAGTAAAGAATAAAGGTTAGTGACATCTAAAACACACATACATTAGGCCCTTCATGCTTACCCAGTATTTGCTCAAACTTAGTCATTTTGTAAACTAGGGATACCATGCAAACTGGCCCTGAGTATGTAAGGATATGTTTTTAATTATAAAAGCTCACACTGACTGACCACAACATAAACTGTCTCTCTTCTCACCCCTACCCAACACTATTTTTCTTCCATTTTTCATCTTCCTCTTTTCATCTTTCTTTCCTTTCCTCCTCCAGTTAAAGTCTCTTTCTCTCATTCATTTTCCAGTTGCATCTAATGGTTGTAAAAGAAAGCAATTGAAAGAGAAAAAAAAAGAAAAAAAAAAAGAAAAGGAAAAATATACCTTGCATTCCCTCATCAGCAAGGAAACACTGTTTATTAAAGTCAAGGCTGGTGATTTTGACCTCTGGAACTGACAGAAGCATTATATATGGTCTCTCCCTCTCTCATCACAACCAAAGATTATAAAAGCAACTGTGAGAAAATACATAAGTGAGGGAAAAATACAAACTGCATCTTCATATCTGTGACAGGCTATGTTTACCAAAGTCGATGAGGGCGATTTTGGACTCTTGTGCCGCTGACAAAAGTGTTACGTATGTCTGCTCTCTCTCTCTCTCTCTCCAACCAAGGTAAGGGATAATAATTTTCTCTCCCTCTCTCCAATTAAGGTAAGGGATATCTCTCTCTCTCTCCAATAAAGGTAAGGGATAATAATTTTTCTTTCATTCCCTCCAGGTAAGGTAAGGGATAATCTCTCTCTCTCTCTCTCTATCTCTCTCTCCGACAAAGGTAAGAGACAATAATTCTCTCTCTCTCTCTCTCTCCAGGTAAGGTAAGGGATAATCTCTCTCTCTCTCTCTCTCTCTCTCTCTCTCTCTCTCTCTCTCTCTCTTGCATCCCTCCTTCTTATTCATTTTTGAGTCCGATCCAAGGGTTATAAAAGAAAAGAAGAGAAAATTCAGTAAATACACAAGAACATTGTATCCCTCCCCCATGTTCTGAGTGATGTTAACCTTAGTTCAGACAGACAGTTTTGGCCTCTACAGTATACAGCTGCTGGAAGAATGATTTTGCTCTCTCTCTCTCTCTAGTGGTGGAGGTGCAACTGGGATGAAATTTCTGTGTAAATATGGGCACACTGCAATTTTTCTTCTGAATTCTAGCATGGTAATTATACTGTATGTGTAAATACTTTTTTTTTTCAATAATGAAAAATTTCCCACACTTTTTTTTTTTTACATTGGCCCCTATTTGCTGTGATACATTGCAGGTTTTGTGGCAACAAATACAAGAGAGTTTACTCTAAGAAAGAACCAGTAAATTTTTTTTTTATTCTATCTATCCATCTACCATGAGCCAGACAATCCTGTAAAGGATGGCCACAAACAAACTGCCTCCATGTCACCATGACCCCTGCTATTTCACTTCCTTCCCCCCAACTTATACCCCCTTCTCTCATACCTCTCTCCACTCCATCCCTCATCTAATCCTCAGTTTCTCCCTCACTTTCCCCCCTCCCCTGCATCTCACTCACGTACACTCTCCTTGTCCGTCTCTTACTTTCCATCCTCTCCATATGGCCAAACCACCTCAATGTATTTCTCCTAATGCTTTCCATCACATCTACATCCACACCACAACACTTCCTTACTCATCAGTCTGTATCTCCATGTAACTTCACATGCTCCTTTCAAATAACTCATTTCCATTGCTCTCACTCTTGACCTGTGTCCTCCCAACAATGGCCAAGCTTCACTTCCATATAGTACAGCAGGTATCTGAATACTCCATTGCTCTCACTCTTGACCTGTGTCCTCCCAACAAGGGCCAAGCTTCACTTCCATACATTACAGCAGATATCTGAATACTATCATGCTGTGACTTTTTTACTTCCATGCTCACTTCCCTGTTTCTTACCATTGTTTTCAATGAACTAGCAGCCTTTCTTCCCTGTTGTGTCCTTTCAAGCACTTCTTCCTCTAAATGGCCATCCTTACTCATCACACTACCCATACTTAAATGCACTCACATTTTCTATTTCCTCACTATCCAGCCTCACTGTGCATTCAAAGACTTCATCTGTCCTGAAGACCACAACTTTGCTCCTCCTTACATTCACCTATTGATTCCACTTCTTACATACTCTCCCAAACTCAATCACCAAGCCTTGCAGTTCCCCCTTGTCTTCATTCAACAATACAGTATCATCTGTGAACAACAGAACAGGAAGTTTCCAAACACTGCCCTTTCTCATTAGTGATCCTCCAACATCCACTGCCCCACCTTGTAACTCTTTTATAACTTCATCCATATAAAGACTGAACAACTATGGAGACAGGTCACATCCCTGTTTCAATCCAACATTCAGACCGAAAAATTCACTCAGTTCACCATCCACATGCACTGCAGCCCTGGTGCCCTCATACATACTCTTTACGACATTCAACAGCTTCCCATTTATTCCATATATTTTCAGTATATTCCTAATTCCTTGTTTATCCATTCTCCTCATCACAACATCAATACACTCCAGTCCCATACTACTTCCTCAACTCTTCCATCGTAAACCTAGCCCCCCCCCCCCAATACTCACACTCAGGAATGCATGCACATCCACCTAATCACTGTCATTTTTGTATGTCTGAGCCTGTGAATATCCTCTTCCTTCACTGCCCAGGTCTCACTACCATACAGCATTACATTCCTAACAGATACTGTTTACAAAGATCCCTTAGCACGGAGGGAGAGCTTTCTCAATGTCGGGAGAGGCAACAGCTCCCTGAACTTCTTCCAACCACTCCTCACTCTAGCCACAGAGCTAGCTCCAGCCCCACCTCCAGCACATGACATGTTTCCCAAATAACAAAACTCTTCCACACACTCAAGAGACTCACCAGCAAGTTCAATTCTTTCTTGCCTGACAATCACCACCTGCTCTCCCCGACACACCGCACACATGAAATCAGCATTTTCTCGCAGTCTACCTTTAATACCGCTACATCTCTTATACATCTTAAATCTTGCTGTCATATATTTAGCCCTATTATAGTCCATACAGTATTATTAATTTATCTTTTAAAACTGATGTTTTCCCTGATGCTCCGAAAATTGCTTGTGTTACTCCAGTTTACAATGCTGGTAAAATGGAAGACTTTAACAATAGATCTATATCAGTTCTGTCTGTAATAAGCAAGCTATCAGAGAGCTACATGTTCAAGACTTGTTTCTTTCCTTCCTGGTAATAATCGTATTAATCCTCAGCAGCATGGTTTTCTTCAGAATAAATCAACAGAAATGAGTTTAGTAATTTTTATGAATATAATCAATGAATCACTGGAAAGAAAAGAACATGTTGTTGGGGTTTTTATAGATTTTGCCAAAGCTTTTGATTTACTAGATAATGATATACTACTTGATAAACTGAAATATAATGGTGTAATAGGTATTCCCCTTATATTGGTTTCTTCCTACTTAAGTAACAGGAAACATATGTCGTTTATAACCAAGAATGTTCCAGTTGCTTAAATATCTCAACAGGAGTTCCTCAAGGATCAATCTTGGGCCCTTTACTATATTTAGTTTATATTAACGATCTTGTCACTGCTAATGACAAATTAAAATATATTATGTATGATGATGATACGAATATTTTAATGTCTCGGACCAGGAATGACCAAAAGTTGATGAAAAAGGAGCGGACAAAGGACGTGGTAAAGATTGCAACATGGAATGTAAGGGGTATGAATGATGAGGTGAAACAGAGAGAGATTGTACAGGTGCTTGAGAGTGCGAAAGTGGATATATGTGGAATAATTGAAACTAAATGGCGAGGTGAGAGAATGGGAGTATGGATGGGGTATATGCGCGGAAGTGGGTGAGAATGAGAGGGCGAAAGAGGGAGTGTGTATTGCTGTGAGCAACAGATGGAAGGAGAATGTAAGAGAGTATGGATCAGTTGGGTCATGGATTGTGTGGGTAAGAGTGAAAGTTGGACTACAAATGTGGGCAATTGTGTGCGTGTATGCGCCAACGCAAGATCGTGTAAGTAGAGTGAGAGAAGAGTTCTGGACAAATGTGAAAACCTGCTTGGAAAACTTTGAAAGGAATGAGAGAGTGTTTCTAATTGGAGATATGAATGGAAAAGTAGGGAATGAGAAGGTGGATGGGGTGGTTGGTGAGTGGGGTGTGCCTGCAGAGATGGATGAGAATGGCAGTGCTTTAGTGGACATTTGTGCTGGGAGGGGGTTGGTGTTAGCTAATACCCTCTTCAGGCACAAAATGATCCATAGGTATACATGGCGAGTGGTGAGAAGGGTGGACGGTGGAATGAATGAACAGAAGGCAATGATTGACTACATGTGTATGGATGAAAGGATGAGAAGATGTGTAATGGATGCAAGAGTATATAGAGGTTGGGGGAGTGGACTTTCTGACCACCACTTGTGGTGGCCAGAATCAGAATCCAAACAAGATGGAGGAAGAGAAGAAGGGAAGGACAGGAGGAAGTATTTGTTACAAGGAGGGTAGAAAAGTTACAAGAGGATGGAATAAAGACTGAATATAAAAGGGAAGTGGAGGAGCGATTGGGTAAATATAGACTGGAGCAGATGGGGGACGTGGAAGGTGTGTGCAAGATATTCACAGAAGAAATCTGTGCAACATGTGAGGTGGTGTGTGGGGTGAAGAGAAGACGAAAGGGGGTTCAGGGAACAGCATGGTGGACTGAAGAGGTGAGAGAGGCAAGGCACAAAAGAAGAAAGCATATAATGAGTGGATGAGAAACAGGGGTGTCGAAGAAGCTGAGAGACGGATGAGAGAGTTATATGTAGAGAGGAGGAGAGAGGTGAAAAGATTAGTAAGAGAGAGTAAGAAGAGAGTGGATGAGGAATTTGGAAGGAATTTGAGTGCAAAGTGGAGAGAATGTAAGAAAATGTTCTGGAAGGAGGTAAAGAGAGCTAAACAGGGTGCCAATGAAGTCAGTGGGGGTGTGAAAGATAAAAATGGTAGATTACTAGTGGAGAAGGGAGAAAAAGTAAACAGATGGAGAGAACACATTAATGAACTGTTGAACATAGAGAATGAAAGTAATGCAACTATAAATGGCTGGGGAATGGCAGGGAGAAGGAGCGTTGTGAGAAGAGAGGAAGAAATCAGTAGGATGGAAGTGGTGGAAGCAATGAAGAAAGTTAAAATGGGGAAAACCCCAGGAACTGATGGAGTGTGAGGTGAAATGCTGAAGCATGGGGGAGAGATAGTAATAGAATGGAATAAGGTGTGTAGATTGGCTTGGGAGGAAGGTAGAGTCCCGGAGGATTGGAAGTCAGATATAATTACTCCTCTGTATAAAGGAAAAGGGGAAAAAGCAGTGTGTGGTAATCATAGGGGTATTTGCCTTCTCAGTGTAATAGGAAAAGTATATAGTAGGATACTTATTGACAGAGTTAGGGAAATCACAGAGGAATCAGTTGGAGAGGAACAAGGAGGTTTTAGGAAGGGAAGAGATTGTGTAGACCAGATATTCATTCTTAGATCCTTAGTGGAAAAGTTTCTAAAGAAGGGTAAGAAGTTGTATACAGCCTTCATGGATCTGGAGAAAGCATATGACAGGGTGGATAGACAAGAATTGTGGAAGGTATTAAGAATATATGGAGTGGATGGGAAGTTGTTGAAGGCAGTGAAGAGTATGTATGAGGGTACTAAGGCTGCAGTGTGTGTGGATGGCAAACTGAGTGAATCTTTCCATTTGAAGGTTGGATCGAAATAAGGATGTGTCATGTCTCCATGGTTGTTCAATCTGTACATGGATGGGGTTATAAAAGAGATATGAGGTCGGGCAGTGGATGTTGGAGTGGCCCTAGCGAGAGAGGGCAGTGTTTGGAAACTCCCCGTACTGTTGTTTGCAGATGATACTGTGCTGTTGAACGAAGACGAAGGGGAGCTGCAAGGCTTGATAGATGAGTTTGGGAGAGTGTGTAAGAAACGGAATCTAAAGGTGAATGTAGGAAAGAGTAAAGTGATGGTCTTCGAGAGAAGTGAAGCCAGTGAATGTACAGTGAGATTGGATGGGAAGGATATGGAGAATGTGAGTGCATTTAAGTACTTGGGTAGTGTGATGAGTAAGGATGGAAGTCTGGAGGGTGAAGTGCTCAAAAGGGTGCAGCAGAGAAGGAAGGTTGCTGGTTCGTTGAAAGCAGTGATAAGAAACAGGGAGGTGAGCATGGAAGTGAAAAAGTTGTTACATGAGAGTATTGTGATACCAACTCTAACATTTGGAAGTGAAGCTTGGACCCTGTTGGAAGGACAGAAGTCAAGAGTGAGAGCAGTGGAAATGAGTTATTTGAAAGGAGCATGTGGAGTCATGTGGAGAGACAGACTAACAAATGAGGAAGTGAAGGAGCGTTGTGGTGTGGTTGTGGACATGATAGGAAGTGTTAGGAGAAACACGTTAAGGTGGTTTGGGCATGTGGAGAGTGAAAGACTGACGAGGAGAGTGTATGTGAGTGAGGTGGAGGGGGCGAGAGGGAGGGGGAGGCCGAGGATGAGATGGAGGGATGGAGTGGAGAGGTATATGAGAGAGGGGGGTGTGAGCTGGGAGCGGGGTAGTGAAATGGCAGGGGACAGAGCGACATGGAGGCGATTTGTTTGTGGCCACCCCGTGCGGGATCGAGGCATCTGGCAATAGATAGACAGATAGATGAAAATGTACACAGCCTGTTTAGTATATTAAATACTGAACTTGAAAAATTAAATAATTGGATTATTGCAAATAAATTAGTACTTAACATATCCAAGACTCACTACATGCACTTTTATAGAATGACTAAATTTGAAACGATACAACAATTAGTAACTGGAGGTCATAATTTAAGCAAACAATTAACGACTAAATTCCTGGGTGTCACCAGTGACTATAAATTATAATGGTAGGAACACATACTGAGGGTAAACAATCAGATTCCTAAAACATGTGGTATATTGTATAAAACATGTGAAATGCTTACCTCCTCTGCACTTCGAAGTGTGTACCACTCCTTAGTATATCCTAACTTATATATGGTATTGTTGTATGGTGCAGTGCGAGTCAAGCTTGTAAAAATCCTTTGGTTGTAATGCAGAAACGGATAGTAAGAACTATTTATTTGAAAAAATGATTCAATTAGTACAGTAAGACCTCACTATAACAGACTCGGTGGGGTCCAAACCATTCCGAAAAATGCGAAATTCCGATAAAAGTGACATCCGGACTTCCCCCTGCTAATCCAGACTTTTTCAAATATATCAGACATTAGTCCAGACTGCATGAATGGTTTTTAAACAATTTTGACTACCACTGCAGTTCTGTACCCTGTTATAACTTCACTACATTAATGAAATGGTATAATATATATAATAATACTGTACTGTACATTGATAAACATGTCTTTTATTTACCTTATTGTGGTGAATATAGCTGAAGTGGTCAGGCAGTCCAGACTGCTTCTGGCTTTATCAGACTTTTTCCATGATATAGGAATTTAGTCCGGTAGCTCCTCGAGTCTGATAAAAGCGAATTCCGGTCTACTGAAGTCCGTTATATCGAGGTTTTACGGTAATGCATTTAATGAGCTGAATATTTTAAACACTGATCAAATATATAAATATTTTAGCATACTGTTTACATTTAAGGCTCTAAATGGATTGAACTGTTGTAGCAATGTGTTCCAATACCTAAGTCACAATCATGATACAAGAGGCCATGAAATAAAATCTCATTATCCCAGCAGTTACAACCCTTACCAGCAAACGTCATATTTACTGTGCAAGACCAGTTATGTGGAACTGCCTACCTTATCACCTAAAAACTAATAATAATCTTAGCTTCTTTAACCCCTTAACCGCAGGGTTGTCAGAGGCGCGCCGTTCCCATCCCACGGGACAAATCCGCGCTCCGACTGACTTTTTAAAAATATTTGCCAAAAATCAGTTACTAGTCCTAGAATATTATAATTATATATGCCTACGGCACATACCTTCAGCTTTCTCCTGGGATGTTTTTTTAAGCACTCGTCGACTACCGCAGGACTTGTGGAAACTTCTGAAATTGGGTAACTAAGTCTCCACTTTACACTTCCCGACATCCCATAATATGAATACCACTGCCTGATATTAACACTAGAAACACTATTCAGTGATTTCCAAGTACAGTAGTTTGGAATCCATAATTCAAAAAAAAGAAAACACTGTGAAAGCAATGTAAAATACAAGCGCGTATGAGCCTCCCACTCGCGCTAATTCGCCGCTCGTATTGTCATTTCTTATTCATATACACACTCACACTTTATTATTTCTAGTACTTTATTACACTTATATATATCTACAGTCCTTTACCGCTTCCCACACGATGTTTAGTAGGGGTAGAGGTCACAGGGCCTTTTATAATGGACGCAAAAGCAGCAGAAATGGAGAAGCGCGACTGTGACGTGCCTCCACATTGAAGGACGACAGTGAACTGAGATGTACGTATCTCGGTAGCCAAGAGTTGAAAATGTCAGCTGCTAATGTATATGCTAAGAAATAAGTCATAGGAAATCTAGACAACACATAATAAATTAGGAAGTTCCAAGTGAATATAAATATCACTCAGGCTTCTCCCTTCCTTTCTTATATACATTTATATTATGAGAATAGCTCATACGGCATATTTCACGGGGAAAAAAGCAGGGGAAATTAGCGAACGAGTGCAGGTTGGATGTTGCTAAGTGATAATTACCAATTCCAGGTGTATGGCACTATCAATTACCTTATTTTTTTTCTATATATTATTCTGTATAAGAATGGGGCATAGGGCTCATTTCAATGGATGAAATCAGTGGAAAAATCCGGGGAAGATTTACGTAGCGCAGAGCAGCTGAGCAGACAACACGAGAGGGTAGTGGAGGGGAGGTAGGGAGGGGAGTCTAGAATGGTGGAAAATGGCTAAATTGTCAACAATGGATGGGAGTACTGATGACATTAGCAGCTCTGACTATTGATGGACATCGGCAGTGCTGATAGATGATACAAGTCACCACCTGAAAGCCCAGGCGAATTCAAAACAATACAAAATCACAAAATTGACACCCCACAGTATGATCCAATGCGCCCAAGCGTCACGGAAGTGACGACTCATGGTTAAGGGGTTAAACAGGCAATTATGAGTGGGTTCTTAAACATTAATTAAGAAATACATTGTATATAAGTTTGTTTCATAAATTAATATTTTTGTATTGTCAGAGACAGATGAACCAAGTTATTTTTAAAAGCTTATTAGGTTTGTAAAAGAGTCATTGGCTCAACAAACCTGGCCAATATAGTTTCTTCTATGTATGTATAATATACTGTATGTCTGTAGGTTACTCTGGCAAATAATTTTATTTATTATTATTTTTTTTGAAGGTACAGTATCAGACTCTGATCACCAGCTTCTTACTCCACCACAACAAACAGAAGATCCAGTGCCCTCAATATCAGCCGAGAATTACAACAATGGTGCATCTGTTGTGTCTACCTTCAACTTTGAGGGGTTCATGAGTGATGCAAAGCGTGTTGGTAGTGGTGGTCGTGTGATGGTTTGTTTAAGGTGCTGGGGCCAGGAACCCCATCACTTAGGCTCTGTTCTCAGCACAGAACTCTATGCCATCCACCTTGTCTTCACTCAATGCCATATATCCTTTTATGCCATATTCACTAATGCCATATCCCAATGCCATATTCACTAATGCCATATATCCTTTTATGCAGAAATTTCATCCCACTTGCACCTCCACCACCAGAGAGAGAGAGAGCAAAACCATTCTTCCGGTAGCTGTAGAGGCCCGAATTATCTGCCTGAGCTAGGTAAACATCACTCAGAAAGTGGAGGGGGGATGCAATGTTCTTGTGTATTCACTGACTTTTGTAAAACACTTCTTGCCCTCCCACCCCCCAAAACCAGTAGCACTATACACTGATTTTCAGTCATCACTGCACCACTGATGCCATATTCATTGTTCGACAGCTTCAGGAAAAATATATAGGAAAGAAAAGGAAACTGTATTGATTTGGAGAAGGCCTCTGACAGAGTTCCCAGAGAGGCGATGAAGCGGGCAATGAGAAAGCTTGGGATCGAGGAGTGGCTGGTTAGGGTAGTCATGGCAATGCATGTGGGTGCTTGCACCCAGGTAAGGGTGAATGGAGATTCGAGTGATGAGTTTTCCGTGAATGTTGGTGTGCACCAGTGGTCAGTCTTGAGCCCCTTGTTGTTTATCATGGTACTTGAAGCTCTCTCATGTGACTTCAGAAATAGACTCCCGTGAGAGATGTTGTGTGCTGATGATTTGGTGTTTATTGCAGAGAATGAAAGGGGGAGGGCGGAGGAAGCGGAGAGATGGTATGGGGCACAAGGGCTTAAGAGTAAATGCAGGTAAAACAAAAGTGATGGTATCTAGGGCTGGTGGCAGTACTGTCAAAGAAGAGGGAGAGTGGCCATGTGTGATTTGCCACAAGGACGTGGGAAGTAATTCCATCACTTGCAGTGTCTGTGATAAGTGGGTACATAAGAAATGTAGTGTTATTAGAGGAAGACTGCGAGAAAATGCTGATTTCACGTGTGTGGTGTGTTGGGGAGAGCAGATGGAGATTGTCAGGCATGAAAGAACTGAACTTGCTGGTGAGTCTTTTGAGTGTGTGGAAGAGTTTTGTTATGTGAGAAACTTGTCATGTACTGGAGGTGGGGCTGGAGCTAGCTCTGTGGCTAGAGTGAGGAGTGGTTGGAAGAAGTTCAGGAAGCTGTTGCCTCTCCTGACATTAAGAGGACTCTCCCTCCATGCTAAGGGATCTTTGTATGCAGTATCTGTTAGGAGTGTAATGCTGTATGGCAGTGAGACCTGTGCAGTAAAGGAAGAGGATATTCGCAGGCTCAAATGTACAGAAATGACAATGATTAGGTTGATGTGCATGTGTCCCTGAGTATGAGGCTTGGAGGGGCTAGGTTTATGATGGAAGAGTTGAGGGATAGGATGGGACTGGAGTGTATTGGTGTTGTGATGAGGAGAATGGATAAACAAGGAATTTGGAAAATACTGAAAACAAATGGAATAAATGGAAAGCTGTTGAATGTCGTAAAAAGTATGTATTAGGGCACTAGGGTGCAGTGCATATGGATGGTAAACTGAGTGAATTTTTCGGTCTGAATGCTGGATTGAAAAAGGGATGTGTTGTGTCTCCATGGATGTTCAATCTTTATATGGATGGAGTTATCAAAGACTCACCAGGTGGGGCAGTGGATGTTGGAGCATCCCTAATGAGAGAGGACAGTGTTTGGAAACTTCTTGTTCTGTTGTTCACAAATGATACTGTATTGTTGAGTGAAGACAAGGGGGAACTGCAAGGCTTGGTGAATGAGTTTGGGAGCGTATGTAAGAAGTGGAATCAATAGGTGAATGTAAGAAAGAGTAAAGTTGTTGTCTTTGAGACAAGTGAAATCTTTGAATGAGCAGTGAGGCTGGATAGTGATGAGTAAGGATGGCCACTTAGAGAGGAAGAAGTGCTAAAAAGGATATAACAGGGAAGAAAGGCTGCTAGTTCACTGAAAACAGTGGTAAGCAATAGGGAAGTGAGCATGGAAGTAAAAAAGTCACTGCATGATAGTACTCTGATATCTGCTGTAATGTATGGAAGTGAAGCTTGGCCTTTGTTGGAAGGACATAAGTTAAGAGTGAGAGCAATGGAAATGAGTTATTTGAGAGAAGCATGTGAAGTTACATGGAGATACAGACTGATAACTTCAGAAGTTTTGTGGTGTGGATATGGATGTGACGGAAAGCATTAGGAGAAATACACTGAGGTGGTTTGGCCATGTGGAGAGGATGGAAAGTGAGAGACTAACAAGGAGAGCGTATGTGAGTGAGATGGAGGGGGGGAGGAAAGGGAGGGCGAAACCGAGGATAAGATGAGGGATAGAGTGGAGAGATGTATGAGAGAAGGGGGTATGAGTTTGGGGGAAGGCAGTGAAATGGCAGAGGTCATGGTGACATGAAGGCAATTTGACTGTGGCCATCCTTTACAGGATTAAGGTGTCTGGCTCATGGTAGATGGATAGAAAGAATAAAAAAAAGTTTACAGGTTCTTTCTTAGAGTAGAGAAAACTCTTGTATTTGTTGCCACAAAAACTGGGATGCATTATTATCCATAACAGCATATGGGGACCAGTAAAAAAAAAAAAAAAAAAAAAAAAGGAAATTTTTCGCTATTGAAAAAAACAAAAGTATTTATACGTATATTTACCATGCTAGGATTCTCAAGAAAAATTGCAGTGTGCCCATATTTATGCAGAAATTTCATCCCACTTGCACCTCCACCACCAGAGAGAGAGAGAGAGAGAGAGAGCAAAACCATTCTTCCAGTAGCTGTAGAGGCCCGAATTATCTGCCTGAGCTAGGTAAACATCACTCAGAAAGTGGAGGGGGGATGCAATGTTCTTGTGTATTCACTGAATTTTCTCATTGTTTTCTTTTATAACCTTTGGATCGGATTCAAAAAATGAATAACAAGGAGGGATAAAAGTAACAGGAGAGGGAGAGAGAGAATTATCCCTTACCTTAGCTGGAGTGAGAGAGAGAGAGAATTATTATCCCTTACCTTGGAGAGACAGAGAGGGTGGACATACTTTTGTCAGCGGCACAAGAGTCCAAAATTGCCCGCATCGACTTTGGTAAACATAGTCTGTCACAGATGTGTAGATGCAGTTTATGTTTTTCCCTCATTTATTTATTTTCTCTCAGTTGCTGTCTTTTATAATCTTTGGTTGTGATGAGAGAGAGAGAACATATGTAATGCTTCAGTCAGCTCCAGAGGTCTAAATCAGCAGCCTTGACTTAGATAAACAGTGTTTCCTTGCTGATGAGGGAATGCAAGGTGTATTTTCCCTCCCCCTTTTTTTTTTTTCTTCTTTTTCTATTGCTTTCTTTTATAACCACTGAATGCAACTGGAAAATGATTGAGAGAAAGAGAGACTTTAACTGGAGGAGGAAAGGAAAGAAAGAAGAAAGGGGAAAAGAGGAAGATGAAAATGGAAGAAAAAAAGTGTTGGGAAGGGGTGAGAAGAGAGACAGTTTATGTTGTGGTCAGTCAGTGTGAGCTTTTATAATTAAAAACATATCCTTACATACTCAGGGCCAGTTTGCATGGCAGCCCTAGTTTACCAAATGACTAAGTTCAAGCAAATACTGGGTAAGCATGGAGGGCCTAACGTATGTGTGTTTTTAATGTCACTAACCTTTATTTTTTATTAAAACTGCCTTACCTGGCATTATAGTCATAAGTTTTTGGTGGCCAAACACTGTACCCCCTTTTTCCCATAGGTTATATACCAGACCCTCAACATTTGCAAATTCTACTTTCACAGCCCCCAAACATTCGTGAATTGTCCCTCGTGGAGCCAAGACTGAATTTAATGTGCATGATTGCAGTAATTTTGGGTATAGTATATATGTAGTTGATGACTTGCCCACACGTGAGTTTGGGCAAGTCATCAGCTATTTCTGATATTTTATGCTGCTTTCAGGTCCCAGATATGTTTTATTAGGTATAGTATGTGCACACTTGCTCACAGGGAGTGATTTACGACTGTAGAGGCATTTACAGGAGAGTGCACCAAACATTCATGGAAATTCCACTTCCGCGGGCGTCTGTGTCCCATAACCCCCACAAATGTTGAGGGCCTGGTGTATTATACTCCGCAACTACTTGTAACATTGGGACCCCCTTGTACAGGACTGACATTTTGTCATACTTATTACAGTACTTAAGGTTGTTTTTTTATGTTTGAACAGTTTGTATTTTTTTTAAATAAAAATACATTATACTTTTTACTCAAACAAGTGAAAGAATATGTCCAGGTAACCTTTAAAAACAGCTGGGTTTGGGGAAAGCCGGTTTCTGGGTAGCCAGATAAGAGGTAGAGTACAGTCACCCCAAGAAGTGACAGCAGAGTATCCAGAAGTTTTTGCTCAAGTGATAATACTGTATATATATTTCTCCATGTATCATCTTAAATTAAAAATTAATCTGTGTTACTGTATTAGAAATCAGTCAATCAAGGCTAAAATACATGTTCATTTCAAAATTGAAAGAAAGACTTTATTAGTTATGATATTAAGAAATCATTAGACAAAACTACTTGAAGCTTCAAAATCATCTCTCAGGGGCAGTCAGGATTAATCTGCGGAGTCGAAGTCTATTATGGCCAAAAACAATAACTGATGAATAGCCTGACACTGAAATGATGTACAAATAGTTGGTGGGGGCGCTCACCATCCACTCACTCGACGTAGTGCTGCTCTCGGGTGCCTGCCTTTTCCTTTCTTCCTTCCCTCTTTCCATCCTTCCTCTTCTGTTTTTCTTTCCTTCATTCTTTCCTCTCCCTTCTGTCTGAAGGTGACTCTACACTGAGTGACAAGCCAAATGGTTTCCTGTACACCAGGAAGCCATTTACTATGCTGGGTGTAACCATATAACCAAATTATGGCACCTGTTGGTTTAGTGGGAAATTAAGGCGCTCCAGTTGGATTGAGCTGGCACAGGTTTATATCCAAGGGGTGGCTGGGGTTTATTGCTCATGAAATGTCACTCAGCGATGAGAGAGGCTGGTCACTCTCATCTCCAATGTCAGGACCAACTTGCCTAGCCCCGGGCTTCTACGCTTCTCATGGGCCAACACTGGATTCGATGATGATGAAAATTAACAACTGATATTAATGAAATTCTTTGTTATAACACCAAAGAATAACTTCAAAAAATGAATTTCCATTTTACTGTCTCATGGACAACAGAAGGCAGGAAAACAAAGTAAGTAAGTAAGCTATTCAAGATGGACCACCCACAAGCACGGAGGGATACATCTGTTGCCCAGAGAAACTGTTACTGCACTACACAAACAACTTCAATCTTGAATATAAGTTGTTAGCAAAACCTAATTTAGTTTATTTAGTCAGAAGAATGAAATATGAAAGGACATGGTTGAGGAAAAATGGTATTCACTTG
Source organism: Birgus latro (assembly GCA_018397915.1). Taxonomy (NCBI): domain Eukaryota; kingdom Metazoa; phylum Arthropoda; class Malacostraca; order Decapoda; family Coenobitidae; genus Birgus; species Birgus latro. The sequence goes on along the minus strand of JAGKTI010006953.1, from coordinate 6,392 downwards.
TCCATTATAGAGATTAACTGCATCCAGGATTTACCTGAATTGCCTAGCCTAATTAAAAGAAATAATGTTGACTGCACCCGTTATTTCCATAAAAACAGAAATGTTTTGTTACCTCAGGAGAGAATAAACCAGCAAAAATTTTGACAATATTCACTGAGGGGATAATGAGAGAGAAATATCTAGGTGCTATCTTATATAATATATCCTTAATACCAAACCAATTTCTTTGTCATCCTGTTTGATATATCATGCTCACAGCATTTGAAAATGAATGGAAACTTTGCACATTAAAAAAAAAAAAATCTCAACTGGCTTCTGATGCAAACTCTGTTTATCTATCTATTGCCAAACGCCTCAGTCCCGCATGGGGTGGCCACAAACAAATTGCCTCCATGTCGCTCTGTCCCCTGCCATTTCACTGCCCTGCTCCCAGTTCACACCCCCCTTTCTCATATACCTCCCCACTCCATCCCTCCACCTCATCCTTGGCCTCCCCCTCCCTCCTCCCCCCTCCACCTCACTCACATACACTCTCCTCATCAGTCTCTCACTCTCCATCTTCTCCACATGCCCAAACCACCTTAACGTGTTTCTCCTAACACTTCCTATCACGTCCACATCCACACCACAATGCTCCTTCACTTCCTCATTTGTTAGTCTGTCTCTCCAGGTGACTCCACATGTTGACTTCTGTCCCTCCAACAGAGTCCATGCTTCACTTCCATATGTTAGAGTTGGTATCACAATACTGTCATGGAGCAACTTTTTCACTTCCATGCTCACTTCCCTGTTTCTTATCACTGCTTTCAAGGAACCAGCAACCTTCTTTCCCTGCTGCACCCTATCAAGCATTTCGCCCTCCAGACTTCCATCCTTACTCATCACACTACCCAAGTATTTAAATGAACTCACATTCTCCATATCCTCTCCATCCAATCTCACTGTACATTCACTGACTTCACTTCTCTTGAAGGCCATCACTTTGCTTTTCTTTACATTCACCTTTAGATTCCGCTTCTTACACACTCTCCCAAACTCATCTACCAAGCCTTGCAGCTCCCCTTCATCTTCACTCAACAACACAGTATCATCTGCAGACAACAGTACAGGGAGTTTCCAAACACTGCCCTCTCTCACTAGGGCCACTCCAACTTCCACTGCCCGACCTTGTATCTCTTTTACAACCCCATCCATGTAGAGACTGAACAACCATGGAGACATGACACATCCTTGTTTCAATCCAACCTTCAAATGGAAAAATTCACTCAGTTTGCCATCCACACGCACTGCGGCCTTAGCACCCAAATACATGCACTTCACTGCCTTCAACAACTTTCCATCTACTCCATATATTCTTAATACTTTCCGCAATCCTTGTCTATCCACCCTGTCATATGCTTTCTCCAAATCCATGGAGGCTGCATACAACTTCTTTCCCTTCTCTAGAAACTTTTCCACTAAAGATCTAAAAATGAATATCTGATCTACACAACCTCTTCCTTTCCTAAAACCTCCCTGTTCTTCTCCAACTAATTCCTCTGTTATTTCTCTAACTCTGTCAATAAGTATCCTACCATATACTTTTCCTATTACACTAAGAAGGCAAATACCCCTATGATTACCGCACACTTCTTTTTCCCCTTTTTCTTTGTACAGGGGAATAATTATACCTGACTTCCAATCCTCCGGGACTCTATCTTCCTCCCAGGCCAATCTGCACACCTTCCACATCCATTCTATTGCTATCTCTCTCCCATGCTTCAGCATTTCACCACTCATTCTTGCTTAATCATCATCATCATCCAGACCTCCTTTCCCACCCTAGGGCAGGGTAAGGAGCAGCAATGTCCAGACAGCCAAAGTTTGCCCAATCCAATGGGCCACACTTCCATTCACTCATCATTCAAACCCCCGGAATCCTGGCTGTACCTGATACGCCAAAAACTTTCACCACTTTCTGTAGCTTCACATAAACACATCCAATAAGGGAAATAACATTTGGTACTGCTTCATCAGAAATATGGTGAGTATACTGTGTAGAGTAATATGTAACAAATTCAAATTTGAAAGACATGCAGTGTAATACATCTATCTACCTATTGCCAGACGCCTCAATCCCGAACGGGGTGGCCACAAACAAATCGCCTCCATGTCACTCTGTCCCCTGCCATTTCACTACCACGCTCGCAACTCACACCCCCCTCTCTCATATACCTCTCCACATTCAAATTTTGAAGATGTAACAGTCTGAAATTCTAATATATCATTGCCCCATATTGTCCAACTTACATAATACAGTGCATCTTTGAAAAATGCGCATTTCAATTGTGCGATTCGCCAATTATGCAGGTGCCATCCCAAAAATACGATTAAATAATTTTCGTATTGTGTGCGTATTTTTAAATTGTGCAGGTACGTCTGAGAAGACCGAGCCATTCCAATTACATTCCATACTAGTTTACTAGGCGGAAGGAATGCATTAGGTGACCAAACCGTTCGGTATTTCATTTTGTTTGGATTATTCATAATTTTACTGATTTATCATACATTCATAAAAGAAGGTCATGTTAATGTAACAGTAAAATTTTCTAAAAGTGGGAAATTTAAGATAATATGCACAAAAAGTGGGACATGTTAGTCACAATTTTAAAAAGCGGGACAGACTTTAAAAAAGCAGGACTGTCCTGCCTAAAAGCGGGACTCAAGTCACCTCATTCTAGGTGTACCGACTCCCACAATCCCGTTCAGTATTCAAGTGCTCTTGCATTGTTAGGGTCTACCAGGCATAATTCACTTAATTGTGAATTATCACCATGACACTGCCACATGCCAAGAAAAACAATAAGATTCATTTAGAAAGTAAACTGAAAGTTATTGAAATGAAGAAAGCAGGAAAAAGAAACTGTGATATCAGTCAGGAGTTTGGCTTGGGCGAGTCAGCAGGTTCCGAAACAATTCGCCGTCAAGTCAATTCGCCATCAAAACATGGATGATTCCCTGTCATTCTATAAATATACTTATTATTAATTAATCAATACATTAATAACTATATTTCAGGGGGATCCATCAAAGTCTATATTCAATAGCATAGGCTTTGTATATTTATTAGCTCCACCTTTAGTTAATAATTAACTTGTTACTTCCTCGCTGTAGTCGCCTTTGATTTATATTCTGGCGTCATCTATAGCTGTCTTCATTAATGATGGTGAATTGTCTTGCTATTGTTGTGATAGCGAATTGTCTTGTTATTGTTGTGACGGTGAATTGTCCCAAAACCGATCGTCGTCACTGTCGCTGCTGTCCACAGAAACCTGTTCACATTCTGTTGATGTAATGAGCTAGGTAGCATTCCATATGAATAAGCACTGTGTTGGTGAAATGACTGCGACCGTCAAATTGAGCACCTCCATGAGTCTTGGCTGCTAGCCTGAGTTTATCAGCATTCTTTAAAATCAGCCTTATGGTTGACTGGTTTCGGGACAGTTCAACAGTCGCAATCATTTCACCAACACAGTGCTTATTCATATGGAACACTACCTAGCTCATTGCAACAACAGAATGTGAAGGGGTTTCTGTGGACAACAGCGACAGCAACAGTGACGGAGATCAAAGCCCCGCAGGGCCCCACTAGCCCCACCTCAGCCCCACCAGCCCACGAATGCGACATTTGACTTTTTTTTTTTCTTATTTACTATGGTTAACTTTTTATAACAAATATACTACTATACCAGTCTGTAAAATGTGTGTGTATAAAAAGATGAGTAAAATGCAGCAAAAATGTGCCGACTTGGGAGGATGTCGATCATATTCTATTTACTGCATTGTTTATAGTATTTGAATTATGCGATTTTCAAAAATGCGGTGCGCATTGTCGACCATATTTGCACATAACTGAAAGTCCGAGTGTACTCAGCAAGATGAACTACAGTTTGTAATTTATTCGAGAGCAAGCCAAAATTTGCAAGAAACCGGGGGACGTAATATTAGGCTGGTACCGTACCTCATAATCACAACAAGAATACTGTCCTGGGTAATTCACAACATATTAAAATTGGGAAGACATGTCAGACACTTTAAAATTCAAATATATCACTGCCTTATATTGTCCATTCTTAATAATGCCCAGTATGATGAATTATTTATTTTATCAGATGATGTGCTGTGAGGAAAGTACGGAAGGATTATTTATATAGTACTCGTTTTTCATCTAGCATCTGACAGACCACAGTCACCGAAACAATCAGAAGCTCTGCCATCATCTCTTGGGGTAAACTGTACCTGTACTACCATTACACATGGATAAAGGTGGCTTTTGAAGGAGCCAATTCTACCCCATTTCTGAGAGAAAGAAAGCAATTGGTTAAACATAGTAAAGTATGAATCCCTTGCTGCATTAGGCCTAGGCTTCCTGAAATAACTGTTAATTCATGATCCTGAACACACATGTGAATGAAGAATAAACAAGATGGTGAGACAGTGAGACTGGTGGTGTGGTGTGAGTATGAAATGATTACTGTGGTGACGATGGTACTGCCCTGAATCACTCAATCCAGTCTCATCACATACTTCAAGGAATATGCATCACATCCTACACACTCACCTATTAAGAATATGATACCCCTTTTATTCAGTTCTGATGATAAATAAGAATACAAGGAAATGCTTCTAGAATTATTTGAGAGTAAATTTTGCTGGAAGTATGGGAATGTTTCAAGAACTATGAGGAGTTTTATATTCACAGGGGCAGAATACACAGTTAGGGCTGTCAACTTATCAGTTATGAAGATGAGAGAAAAGGGTCATTTGGATCACTTTAAGAAACAGATAATTGAGTGCTGGAAATCTGTACAGACATATCAGCATCACACTCTGCCTACCAGCTGACTGGGCATTTTTTTGCCCACACTGGCAATTCAAATGAAGGTACCTGTACTATGCATGAAAAACTACACTGGATGTATAAAACAGCCACAAATCATGTACAGCGAGCACTCACACAATGTGGGAATCCTGTACACGGAAGGTCCCGCTTTATGAGAACTCCATGCTATAGAGCCATACGTTTACATGTTAAAGGGTTTCATGGTACCTAAGCCAGCCCCATGTTCACCTTTTGGGGCAATTTTCAGTGTTTTTTCCCCAGGACATTTACTTACCTAATAAAGACTTCATTACTTACAAACACTGGAGGAGTCCTCACCTTGAATGGAAGAGGTTGTGGGCTTGCTGGGGGGAGGTAGGAGGCAGGTTCCATGGAGAAAGAGAGAGAGAGAGAGAGAGAGAGAAAATCACACAAAGCATGTGTGCAGCCAAAGCAAGGGGAGAAAGTAGGCTCAATTGGGACAGGAATGCTCAGTGGACCGTGACGACACCCCGCGCAGCCACACGATGGCAACACAGTAATACCTTGATATACGATAACCCTAGATAGGCGGTGGCTCGATTGGTAGAGAGGTGGGCTACAGTCCCGACGGACCCAGGTTCAAATCCATGCTGGAGAAGGGAACAGTTTAAGGATTTGAATTTCATTAAATTAGGCTTTACTGATCTACCAGAAGCCTCGCCGACATGTCTTAAAAATACCCCCGCTAATACCAATACACCAGTCCTGTATGAGACAGCCCTACCATGTATTCAATATGGACGGTGGGTATTAGCACCGAAGTGGTGACATGTAGAGGTGTATGGTATGTCGGAGGGCCTTGATAGCAGGCTGTGAAAGCCTATGCCCAGAGTCAGACACAAAAAAAAAAAGATGCAATACCCCGGCTTAAAGATGGGGGCAGAAATACCACCATACCCCGTCTAATGATGGCCAAACCCTGGTTTAACGATGGGTTTTGATTCAATTTTTACCGATTTTGATATTTTAGACTAGAGTTGAGTTTAAGTTGATTTATAAACTGTTTTTTAGACTTAGATTAATGTGTTTTAGCCACAGATGGGGTGAACATTGTCATTTTGGGGTACGGTTTACTAAGCTCGATTTTTTCAATACTTATATTTCATGATTTTCAGATTTTATTTGTTGGTTTATAGGAGGAGGCTGTAGCACGGGCCGAACAGGGTAGTACTCCCGAGGGGAATGGGAATGCTGGTGATAGGGAGAGCTGGAGCTCCTGTTTCACTAGCTACCTAGCCATCCCCCTTTGCTGACCTTCTCAGTGTGACAGTAACATGGAGAGTAGACCAACATACTCTCCCAAACATTTCCTCTAACTATCCTATGCACTACACCGCATGCACTTTACATATGGTCATGTGGGTGAAGCAGCTCAAGGTTATGAAGGAGTCCATGGAGGATGTGCATATGGTGTGAGGAATGCGGAAGGGGAAAGAATACTCGAGTTTGGGGAGGCTATGGACATGATTGTGTGCAACACACATTTTAG
>JAGKTI010006952.1:27881-38672 GCA_018397915.1 Birgus latro | reverse complement strand
TGGGCCAAGTCAAGGTGAGACAGAGCTATGTTATGCTTAAAATTATACAGCCAAGTTATGGTGGAAACTACAGACTGGGCCAAGTTACGGCAAAAGGATTACAGACAGAGCCACGATGAAAAATGTAGAGCAATCTTAAGGTGAAAATTATAGAGCCAAGTTAATGTGAAAATAACTATGGCCTTCTGTAAATCAAAATTGTATGGAAGCAGTAGGAATAAACTTGAAAGATGTCACTGAAATGAAGCTAAACTGACCTATCACCAAAGAGGCAAATTTCTTAGCAATAACAGCTAAACTGACTGGTATGCAAAGAAGAATAAGTGATGCAACACTCAAATTCTTACCAGGAATTTTTTGACGTATTGCTGATGCCACAGACTGCCGTTTGTCCTCAATCCTGTCTTCATTTTCAAGGGTCCACTCCTTTCGAGGCTGATCCGTTCCTATTCGCTCATCACGTTCCTTCTATTCCACTCAGGCTTCCACTGAAGGACTCTCCAATCTAGTCTGTCAATCCTGAAAGAAAAGCCGGCATGTAAGAGTCAAGATTCAAAATATTAATGGGGAAAATAAATCTTGAACACCAATCATGAATGCAGTAACAAAATTGGGTGAAAGTCTGAATGAAGGCCCTTAAAAAAAAAAATACAAGAGGGGGATGTGGGATGGAGGAAGGGCAGCAAAATGGCAAAAGACAGGACGACGTGGATTTGTGTGTGACTGCCCCTTACAGGATTTAGGAGTCTGGCTATGGATAGTATGATAATTTCCACTATCAGGCCTGTCAAGTTTTGTAAGTAATATGTCAACAGAACAATGAGCTAAAAGTCTACCCAGTTTTGCAATAACGGTGAAATTTACTAATATGATAACTGTGTACAGTGTTTCCCACAAGCCAACAGACATTCGAGTTTAGATGGCTGCCCAGTGTTTACATTTGCTGTGACTCACCCTCATTCCATTTCCTATATGCCAGGCCACTGCAACACCAACGCCCCCCAAAAAATTACAGTCCAAGTGCAACAAAGAATGCAGCACGCAACACTGGGTAATAACATACTCAAGCATTTGATTCTGAATGTCTGGCAAGGATACATTGACACAAATACTGAAATTACTTGAACTGAGTAGCAAAGATACTATCCCTAATGGAAAGCATGGTACTACTGGGGGTGCAAAGGGCAAACTTAAAAAGGAAAGTTTGAGATTTTAGGCTAAGTGGCCCTTGACCCGACGTATCTACACCGAACGTTAAATCAACCTTTAGCATAATTAAATATGAAAAGTAGCATTAGTCTATGTAGTAATATTAGAACCGATTTGGTCCCGATTATTTTTGGTAGTCTATGGCTCAAGGTGGACACAGCCTATCCTTGTATCGAGAAATACAACAATTATAAAGGCAAGAACTGCTAAAAAATAATGAATGCCCATTACTTTCCCATACACTCTTGCCACACTTACACAGGGAAAGCGAAATGGGATCTAACCTAACTGGAAAAACATCGTAGTCTAAGCTCCGTGTTATTGGCAAGATGTCCCTCACAATTTCTTGCTGTCTAGGCCTGATCTAACTGAATACAATGCTACAGTCCTAACCCTGGTATATATCTGAAGGAAGATCAGTAATGGGAAATGATGGCATTAGGGCGTCGGGCTATATATAGAAAAATTCATAGATGACAAGGTTAAGTTGATTAAACATTGTGTTCTTAAATGCCCCGGATCGTATTTAGTTTAGTTAATATGCATACAGATATCCAACAATTCTATCTATTGCCAATGCCTTAATCCCATGAGGGGTGGCCACAAACGAAGCACCTCCACGTTGCCCTCTCCCCCACCGTATTTCACTGCCCTGTCCCCTGCTCACACATGTAAGAGGTGGCCACAAAAAATCACCTTCATGTTGCCCTGTCCCCTGCCATTCCACTACCATTCCCCCAGCTCATCCTCTCATACCTTTCCATCCCTCCATTCTATTAAAAATGGATGGATTTTCACTTCATTCTGAGTACCATTTCAGTGCATCTCCCAAAGAAAATACAGTTCAATCCTAGAAAAAAAAAAAGGTCAGCATAAAATTAACCTAACTCCATCTTGCCTAATAATACCAGCATTGATAATCGTAAAAATTGATGGATATAGTGTGGTTAGCCTGAATGTACTAAAACTTGACAAACTTTCATACGGGCATAAAATCAACCTAACCTCATCTTTCCTACAAATACCTGCAATGATAATCATAAAATTTGATGGATATACAGTTGTGGAGTTAGGGAATACTGTATTTTACAAACTTGTGTTAGCAAAATTAACAACTCCTTCCCTGTAAATACCTGCAGTCATGATCGTAAAAACTGATGGATACAGTGTGTGGTTAGGCTGAATGTACCCTGTTGGCATCAAATCAACCCAATCTTACCCATAAATACCTGCAATGACGTAAAACTTGATGGATAGTGTGTGGTTAGCTGGACAATACTGTATGGAAATTTACAACCTTTCCTGTTGGCATAAATCAACCTAACTCCTTCTCACCTAATAATACGGGCACTGATAATCGTAAAAATTAATGGACTGATGTGGCTAGGCTGACAAAAATCAACCTAACCACATCTTACATAAAAAAAATATAGTAAAATGGCCACACATGAAATTAGGGAAGTATGGACATGGATCAACGTAAAATACAAATAAAATCAGCCATTATTTTTGATGAAACTGGGCAAACAGATATCTAAAAGGATTATTTTTCCTTTAAGCTTTGTAATGGAGAAGTTGGGCCGGAAAATGCTCATATAGAGAAATGAACACCACTCCCCATACATCCCATTTCCGTTTTTTTATAAGCTTATTCCATTATTTTCTAACCTCAAAATTTTCACCGAGTCGATTAGGTAAAAATACATACTATACAGGCAATGTTAAAGCCGTAAATTATCACCGTAATTTCCCAAATGGTTTCCTGTAAACCAAGAAACCATTTACAACGCTGGGTGGTAACCATATAACCAAACCATACGTGCTCCCTACGTGTCAAGTGGGTTGGTGGAGGGTTAGTGCCCCTCCCTGTAAAACAAATAACTCGGAGTCAAATGGCCACCCCTTGCGGGATTGTGGCGTCTGGCAATAGATAGATAGATAGAATTTCCCACCGCCTAATTCACAGTTATTTAAACCGGAAAACTCATATTTGCTTACCTCAGCCTCTTCCCTGGGTCACATAGATGGAATATCGGGTTCAAAATCTGCAGGGGTATCCATCTTTACTGTACGATGGGAAGAATAAAAATAAGGAGCCGATAGCTACCCTACCACCGCCCCGACCCTGGAAGATGACGTCACCATACAGCGCTACTAATCCAAATGGCTAACTCGTTCTCAAATCTCGAAACGCAAGTATAAATAGGCTAATATGCCACCACAACCACAGTCTCACTAGAAAATCGATAGAGTATATTTAAAATCGTTACATTATCGCCAGGACTTGGTAAAATGGGATAAAATTCCAGTAATATGACCGGCCACCTTTCACCTGCCTGTTGGCCAAGCTATGTCAGCGGAAATCGCTAATCGACAACTCAGGATGCTACATTATAACCAGGCATGATCTCGCAAGGAAATTCCAAGAGGTTTATTAAGAAATTTTATGAAAAAACTGAATATTGGGGAAAATAAGTAAAATTCCGGCAAGAGGACCACCTGAGCCACACCAACCACCTGCCAATGACGTCATATTAGCAGATACCGCTAAACTAGCTGAAATCTAACAACACTTGCTCCAAATCACAGGTGTATGAAAATATCCGCAAAAAAGTTACATGCTGAAACAAATCCTCTGAAAACTGAAGAAATAGAAGGAAAATGTGTCCTCATAGTAAAGGAAATTAATTAATGGCTTTGTCTGGGTAATTTGCCGATGAAACCGCTTCATTTCGAGTTCATTTGCATTTTCCTGGTGCTATTATCGAGAATTTTGGCTGGTGGGAATGATATAACTGGCTGGTTAGTAAAATGTCCCCCAAATCCCTCCCTATCCTCCCTTGGCCCCGAAAGGAGGTGCAAAATAGCAACTGCAGTCCACGGGGTTCATGATCAATAATAATAATAATAATAATATAAGGTGGAGGAAAATGATAATGTGATAACGACGACGACGATGATGATGATGATGATAAGGAAGAGGAGGAGAATAACTGATAATAATAATAATAATAATAATGAATTAGTCCTAAAACTGCCATCTATCCATGTTTTCATGCTTAGTATAGATCAGCAGCAGTAAATTATATATGCTAGTCCCGAAGAAGTACTATTTAAAGAATGTAGAGCCGTAGTATTGCCTTATTGTCAATGCAAACGGCCGAAAATGAGGCCAAGTTATGGTGAAAGGAGTATGGTAATTGGTGCTAGTCAAGAAGAAGTGCTATGGATAGAAAAATCGTAGCAAAAGCAAGCATAAATTTAAACTTGCGTCATCGGAAGGAAGGGTTAATTTATGTATTTATTCATCCATCTATCTACCCGTTTACTTGTCTGTGTATATCTACCTATGTTTATCTGTTAACCTACCTATTTATCTTTTGTCTGTCTGTCTACCTATTTGTCTGTCCATATCTATCAATCTGTTTATTTCTGTTACCTACCTACCTACCTATCAATCTCTTTACCTATCTATCAATCTATCTATCTCTCCCAGTTCGAAAATTCTGGATTCACCCTTGTGCCAAAAAATGTAGGATCCAGAACATTCCGATTACGAACCATCTCTTGAATCCCCGACTCGAAAAAAATATTTAAATCACGTGTTTGAAAATGGCTGACTAAGATTCGAGGCTTTCAACTTCACCAATCAAAATGATTCGCTTAGATTTGAAGCTTTGAGTGCCTTTTTTGAACATGACTGACTACGATTCCATGCTTTGAACTTCTATAAAATTGACTGGCTTAAGGCCCCCACACACGATCAATAATATTGACAGCAGTAATTGTAAAAACCCCGGCGGCCATAAACAGAAAATCGTCAATATACTGAACAATCCTTCAATATACCCCATACACGATCAATAACACTGATCAATACCAAATATTGACCAATAATATTAATCGTGTGTGTGTGTGTGGGGGGGGGGTTAGCCTTGATGCTCTGTATAACGCTTTTGAATATGTCTGGCCATGATCCGAAACTGAATGGTACACTGACCACGGCTGAGCAAGATTTCAAGCCTGGAACTGGAACTTGCAAATGATTGGCTGGAAATCTGGAACCGAGGTGATATGAGGGGTGGCAGAACGGTGAAAGGTGAGTCTGGCTCCAAAGACTGAAAGAACATCATTGATGAAGAACTCTTCATATAAAGTAAGTGCACAACTTTATATTTGTGTATATGTAATGATAATGTGTGGATATGAAATTATTCTATGCATATTGTACTTGGTTTTTTAGGTATATCAGTCGTAAGTCTTCGTTTTGCTATTTTTTTAGAACAAATAAAAGTTTAGTTAGGATGCTGTACTTTAACCTGATTTTACAGTAATGGGCAGGTGTTTCGAGGATGTTTTTCACTTTACACTAGTCTCTTTCCCAGGTGTGAAATGGCATGGTGTTAGTACTCCAACTACTAGACCATGTTCCTGGTCATCCATGAGTGCACAACTACTTCATGTCTACCAAGTGGATGAGGTAAATGATCCTTGAGGGCTCGATGGCTTTCGCCATTATATCGATGATGGTTGACTAATCGCAGAGTGTCCAGTGATTTTTATCTCGACTGCGTGGATGGGAGTTGACTAAAGCTTGGCAATGGTGGATGGTTAACGGTATCTGCCACTTCACAAGCCGTGACATCTTGTCCAAAACACTGGCTCTCATCACTAGTCCTGTCCTTGTTCCCGCATGTATGGCCTCTTATAACAAGGACGACTAAGCTCATCGGGAGCAAGAGGAACAAACTACTGAAAGACTGGAAACTCCATAGGTAGAAAATACGTGGACAAGACTCCTCGGGAAGGTAAATAAGGCAAACAAAACACAACTCCTTGACGGCACGAAGTATCGATGGATGAAACAATGTTTAACTTCATCAATAAAACGAGATCTCTACGAAGGGCAGAAGTACTGCGAACTACACTTCGACTTCAGACAAAGGAACGTGTTTAAACTCTCCATGAAGCAGCTGGTGACACAGGGAAAGGTACTACGAGGTCTGGATGCCACGGTATTCCCACAGAAGAGTGAAGATGAGTCAAAAGGTGTCTACTTCGAGATAAGGTAGAGCCAAAGGTGGTGACATGACGAGGGGAGGAGCAGCAGAGCATGTGGGAATGTTCTTGTACATCTTTCGTGTGACTTGTTATATCAACTTGAGTGTCCAATGTGTATATGGTTTAACTTAATGGAATTGTGGCCAATAAATTTACATTACTCCTGTGAGTGGTTCTTCCTTCAAACTTTTCCCAAATAAAATCAAGGGGCTGAAATGACAAGACCATTTCTGACAGTGTTACTTCTGTAATTACACTTAGTCTTCAACATACTTAGCATTGTTTGACAGTAAAATGAAGGGCTATTGCGTAGGAAAGAACAAATGCTGAATGCGGTAACTTTACAGAAATATTGCATTAAAGTCAAAGGCTGCATCAAAGAATAAGCAGCCATTGTGGGGGGAACTAAGAAAGACTGGAGTGTTAAATATCAGGCACATAATCTGTCCCCTACATAAGACCTGTCCGGGTTCCTAAAATCATAACCAACATGAAACTTGGCACAAGATTACTGACTCCCTCATTCCGCCTTTCCCATCCTCTCTGTAGCACTTCTTCGTGACTAGCAGTATATAATCTTCCCCATGTCTCATTCCACTTTCCCCATCCCTCATTCCGCCTTCCCCATCCCTCATTCCGCCTCATCCCTCATTCCACCTTCCTCATCCTCTCCGTAGCACTTCTTCGTGACTAGCATTATGTAACCTTCCATCTCTCATTTCACTTCCCGCAACACTGGCAAACTAAACAATATTAACACTAAGATTTTGCTGAAGAGGACAATGTGATGTGGAGGCGATTTTTTTTGTGGCCACCCATTACAGGATTAAGGCGTCTGACAATAGATAGGCAGATAAATGGATAGGTTAATAGACAAACAAATAAACAAATAATGATAAATAGCTATATATGGAATGGATGGATTGAGATGGATTAAAAGATTGATTAACGGAAAGACTGTTGGCTGGATGGATAGATAGAGATAAACATAGAAGGATGGATGGAAAGATGGATTGATGGATAGATAGGTAGATAGGCAGAGAGATAGACAGACAGACAGATTGATAGTTTACCTATCTGTTGCCAGACGCCTCAATCCCGAACGGGGTGGCCACAAACAAATCGCCATGTCACTCTGTCCCCTGCCATTTCACTACCACGCTCCCAACTCACACACCCCTCTCTCATATACCTCTCCACTCCATCCCTCCATTTCATCCTCGGCCTCCCCCTCCCTCTCGCCCCCTCCACCTCACTCACATACACACTCCTCGTCAATCTTTCACTCTCCATCCTCTCCACATGCCCAAACCACCTTAACGTGTTTCTCCTAACGCTTCCCATCACGTCCTCAACCACACCACAACGCTCCTTCACTTCCTCATTTGTTAGTCTGTCTATCCATGTGACTCCACATGCTCCTCTCAAATAACTCATTTCCACTGCTCTCATTCTTGACTTCTGTCCTTCCAACAGGGTCCAAGCTTCACTTCCATATGTCAGAGTTGGTATCACAATACTGTCATGTAACAACTTTTTCACTTCCATGCTCACCTCCCTGTTTCTTCACTGCTTTCAACGAACCAGCAACCTTCCTTCCCTGCTGCACCTTTTCGAGCACTTCACCCTCCAGACTTCCATCCTTACTCATCACACTGCCCAAGTATTTAAATTCACTCACATTCTCCATATCCTTCCCATCCAGTCTCACTGTACATTCACTGGCTTCACTTCTCTCGAAGATCATCACTTTACTCTTCCCCACGTTCACCTTTAGATTCCGTTTCTTACACACTTTCCCAAACTCATCTACCAAGCCTTGCAGCTCCCCTTCGTCTTCACTCAACAACACAGAATCATCTGCAAACAACAGTACAGGGAGTTCCCAACCACTGCCCTCTCTCACTAGGGCCACTCCAACATCCACTGCCCGACCTTGTATCTCTTTTATAACCCCATCCATATACAGTACAGATTGAACAACCATGGAGACATGACACATCCTTGTTTCAATCCAACCTTCAAATGGAAAGATTCACTCAGTTTGCCATCCACACGCACTGCAGCCTTAGCACCCTCATACATACTCTTCACTGCCTTCAACAACTTCCCATCCACTCCATATATTCTTAATACCTTCCACAAACCTTGTCTATCCACCCTGTCATATGCTTTCTCCAGATCCATGAAGGCTGCATACAACTTCTTGCCCTTCTCTAGAAACTTTTCCACTACGGATCTAAGAATGAATATCTGGTCTACACAACCTCTTCCCTTCCTAAAACCTCCTTGTTCTTCTCCAACTAATTCCTCAGTAATTTCCCTAACTCTGTCAATAAGTATCCTACCATATATTTTTCCTATTACACTGAGAAGGCAAATGCCCCTATGATTACCACACACTGCTTTTTCCCCTTTTCCTTTGTACAGAGGAATAATTATACCTGACTTCCAATCCTCCGGGACTCTACCCTCCTCCCAAGCCAATCTGCACACCTTCCACATCCATTCTATTACTATCTCTCCCCCATGCTTCAGCATTTCACCACACACTCCATCAATTCCTGGGGCTTTCCCCATTTTAACTTTCTTCATTGCTTCCACCACTTCCATCCTGGTGATTTCTTCCTCTCTTCTCACAACCCTCCTTCTCCCTGCCATTCCTCAGCCACTTATACTTGCATTACTTTCATTCTCTATGTTCAACAGTTCATTTATACCAATGCCTGATATTATCACTAGAAACACTAAGCTGTTACAGTATTTCCCAATAGGCTTGATCTCTTGCCGCCGACCGTCACGAGAGTGACTCCCCGCGGTTAAGTGGTTAATAACGCAAGTGACTGCTTAATATCTGTAATACATTTGCACGAGAGACCTAAGTATGTCATACTTCTTATAATAAAACAGTCTTTAGTGTGGGAATCGAAGGGTGACACTGTATAATGACTGACGTAGTGATTCAAGGGAAGAGTCAAGGGAAGTAAATATAAACTCAACACAATACCAAACATGTCACTGTCATCATGTTGAAATATGCATAAATGAGCTTATCAACACTGTTTGATGATATGGCACTGATTTAATAAAAATATCCAGCACAATAAATGATAATAACAAACATCACCATCCAGACCTCCTTTTCCACTCTAGGATGGGGTGAGGTAGGACCCACAGAGCCAGAACATACTTAGTAGAATGAGCTACTAGCCAAAGTTTGCTCAAATGAATGGGCTACACTCCGACAGAATCAAGAAAGTAAATTGCTACCTGGCAATGGTGGTCTAGTGGGTGGCTCAGAGGTAGAGCATCAAGCACGGGACCAGGGGGTCGCGAGTTCGAGCCGCGCCCGGGACTGCCGTGCCAGGAGGGGTAGCGCCCTCCTGTTACCTAGCGGGGCTATATGATCTCATTGTAAGGTCTAGCTCGGGGGATTCTTTAATCCCTTTTTTTATTGTTATCCATTCTCTCCACATGACCATACCATCTCCATACACTCTCTTCAATTCTGGTGTCCACAGATTTCCTCACTCCACATCTTTCACAAATCATATTTCATATCCTACCCATTCTCTGTACTCCACATACATTCCTCAGCAGTCCCATCTGCACTGCTCTCACTCTTGATCTTTCATATTCTTGCCACACTATAGTCTCACACCCATATGGTAAAGTTGGCACTAACACTCCCTCATGTAAACCTTGTGCAACTGATAGAATTACAGTACTTTCATATAAAACTAATTTTCACTTTGAGGAAACTGTCAAAGAATAAGGGTCCAACTTATGAGTCAGTTCATAACTCCACATTTCGATACCATGTAGCTTGTCCATCCCATAAATTTCATACCCTTTTGATTAATAATGCTAAATATGACTGCTTCTAAAAAAGTTATCAATGAGCAGTTTCACTATGTTATAAGATACTGTACACTGTATGATCTTTATAATATTGTCTTACACAAAGACTTTTCAGAGTATCTTCCTCTATAAGAAAAAAACAACACCCTTTACACTACTTATTTCTCTGTACTGTACACGAATGCCTTCCTGCAGATGTTAGATATCTCTGGATAAATGGGCAATACAATAATAATAATAATGTGATTAATCACATCACAGAATACTGCAAAAATTAGTACCAAATGAATTAGCTACAGTACAACAGATGTGAAATGAGCATGATATTCCAGTAGTTAATAGTCACGATGGGATACTAACATGTCACTCACCAAGTTTATGGAAGTCTGTCATTCTTGATCTATCTTGCATGATTTGCTGTGCTGTGCCATCCTTTCTTTGTCTGGGACCTAGCTGTGCTTTGCTGTCTCTTGCTATGTCATTCTCTCCTGCTTTACTAGAGTCTGCTTTCTTGACTTAATTCAGTGTCCCTTTGCACTGTGCTGCTCCACATCAACACACAATCTTTTCCTCTTCAATGGGGAACTTGTAATCATAAGTTATTTCTTCGCCACAAGCTATAGGTTGTTTGGAGTAGATTACAATCTTCTTTTGAGTTTC
>JAGKTI010006952.1:0-27571 GCA_018397915.1 Birgus latro | reverse complement strand
TATATATATATATACACACACACACACACACACACACAGTATAACAAAGAATAACGACCATACCTAGAAACTGATGCAGTAGTGCCAAATGAAACTTACCACTTACACATCCCTCTCACATTCTGCATTACAATTATCAGCCATATAATTACAGCAGACTACTCACTCAGCAACATCACAATGAAAATATAAATACAGTAATTAGCATGTTGTATGAAAATTCTACAGACACATAAGAGACATACAAGAGAACAGTAAAGGATAATAAGCAAATCTTTAAACAAGACCTAGGTATACTGCAAGGTCTCGTAAGCTGACAAGAATTAGGGTGATCCCACACTTTTTGTATCATTTTTCAGACAGGAAGAAGTGTTAGAGGAAAGGTTGCAGAGCCATAGCATTGTGTTTGCTATTGTGCTAAGTGAAACTAGGCGACAATTATCATTTTTTGGTGAATCTAAAATAGGCAGCATGAACAACACCCCTAGATCAGCCTATGTTCAGTACAGTAATTTATCTTTCAGACACCAGTTGATTTAATTCAGCTTCGCAGAAAGCATAGTGATAGGGATATAATCTTCTCAAGTGATAGGATTATGATAAGTGAAAGGGTTTCAATATCATCAAGCGAGTGTTTATCAAGTCTGTCTATAGTCAGACGCCAGTCCCACAAGGGGTGGCCGTTTGATGAGTTAGTTGTTTTAAGGGGAGGGACACTAACCCTTCTCCAACCCACTTGTTGACTCGTAGGAAACACGTATGGCATGGTTATATGGTTACCACCCAGCGTAGTAAATGGTTTTCTGGCTTGCAGAAAACTGTTAGACTTGTCACTCAACGTATGGCCACCTGGAAAGGAAAGACAAGTAAGGAAAAGTGACAGGAAAGATGGGAGAAAGAGGAAGAAAGGAGGGCAGACACAGAAAAAATGATAAAGGTGAAGATAGTAGGCAGCGTTACATTGAGTGGATGATGCTCGCCACCACCTACCACATAAGAAAATATGCCCTGCAATTTTATTTCACATTTTCAGGGGTTACAACTAGATTTTTGTTAAACTGCTGAGACCACGCCACAAGAAGAAAAACACTGTTAGTAAATACGTGGCAAATATTTCACAGGACATGTTTTTTTTTTCTTTCTGAGGTGGTGGATTCAGGAAGAGCTGTTGTAACCCCTCCTGAGCTCAAGATTATTTTGGAGATATAGGTATGAAATTCATAAAATATACATTTTTTGCTACAACTACAGCATGTAACTGAGCACTTACAATATTTGGACTGATTTTAAACAAGTCAGTCCTGGAATGTCTTTTTCATTTTATATTTGCTGTATTCTGGCTATTTTATTCAGTTTGGGATAGTCTTTTCAAACTGGAAGACTCAGATATAGCCTTGATAAAGCCCTTCAGTCCGAGATGCCTTTCTCAAGTTGAATAAAATCTTCTGGCAGCAGCAAGAATCTAAAGTGGATGTTACCCTGATACAAAGTGTTAAGAGAGTGTAAGAGCAGGAGGGGGTGAGCAGAGGTTGTATGTCCCCTGTACCTAAATGATGCCATGGTGCCGGTATCTTGTACTATACAATCCTTCTACACAAACTTAAAGATATGTTGGGTAACACGGAAAATAATAAATTCAAAAGTAGGTGTACAAGATGCCTTTATTAATACTTGAAAAGTATGGAGAAGAGGCACTTTTTAGTCACACTAAAGTGTACCAAGTAGGAACATCCTTTGTTGTTGGCGACCTGACGAACAGTAGTACAGTTAGACTTGTGATGTTTGTAATGGATGCATCTGACTACACCCTCATAAAGCTATAAAAACATAAGTAAATAATGTAAAAAATAATGACAATATTCATAAACTTCAGATCAACATTGATATACAGTAACTAAACAAAGTGGTAGTGTATCAGGTCACAAAACAATGACATGGGGAGGGAGGCATTTTTGGCCAAAACTATTTCTGGAGCTGCAGTTGAGTACATTAAATTACAACAATGATGAAAAATTATATAAAATCTTTGACAAGTCTCATTATGTAACATTTCTTAAATATAATAAGTTGGTAGTGGTCTACATCTTTACCCAGCCATCTTTAGGAACTAGAAGCACACTACATAAATTTTTCTATCCATGTAAGACAAACTCAGTGTAAAGAAAACTACTGTATGTAAAAAATTTTCATACCATATATCCAATTATAACTGTTCATACTAATTTTAAGTCAAAAATGGTGGTTCCCTGTACTCATATCTGCCTTACACTCATCCTATTCCAACATTTAGTAGCATAACCTTTCGCCGTGGGCATGCTACACTAGTTTCATGAACCTAAACATACTGCAGTTGGTCCAATTAGCTAGGTTTGAACTGGCCTCCATTATAGGGATAATATAGTGAGGTAAAGTTTGATGTCTGTGTTCACATAAAACAGAGTGTTTGTAACATTTTCAGTTCTTCTTAGAAGCAACACATAATGAGTGCCAATATTACTGGCAAATAATGATAAAGAGTCTGGTAGCAGTCTCAACACTCCATCCGAGGCAACGAGATCAACACTTATGAACTCTGGGTCCTTTGAACAACACACAAAGGTACACAATGATGAAATAGAACAGTGGAGACTTTAGCCCATACACCCATGGAAGATTCATGAGTGTTGATGTGTCGCAGTCATGAACACAGCCTTTGTCCGCATCTGATACGGCCGGTGAGCAGCAGCGGCAGCGGCGGCGGCAACAGCAGCAGCAGCAGCAGCAGCCAGCTTCAGCAACAACACAACTTCTGACAGCAACTTCACTACACTTCAATGACTCAGCACTACTTTTAATCCTTATATTCTATTAAACACATTACATGGACTTCAAAGACATTTGCTAAATTTTTAAAAAAGTTAGTGCCTTTCTTTACCATATTAAATATTTAAATATAATTTTATCACCACAATTACACAAACTTATACATTCTCTAGAATAGGAAAAATGAATAATATATAAATGAATATTACCACACAGTCATGCGTATGTAACAATGGATTGTTGAATATCAGTACAGTATTTTCTACAACACTGGCACTTGATAGTACAAAACAGTTTACCTTAAGGACATTTCACTGAACGAGCTGTAAGCCAACTTTGGGTCAAAAACAATACTCATTAACACTTACCTAAAATAGGTTGTTGTTCTACCAGACAGTTAAATTTTCAAATACTCTCATCTGTCTACACTTATACTACAAAAACCTCTTGCTACAAAATCTGAGAATCAATATCTGAAGTGATGCTTACGGAAGATGTTCAACGGAATACAAGGTCACTGAAGCAACATGAGAAAATCTGCCACATTCTGGTGGGTCCACCGGGCGTTAACAGAGACACAGGACTTGTAAACACTAGACACAAAGCTACAACTATGGGGAGTGCAGGTGGATGTGACTCAATAATTTCCCACCATTAGAATTTTAGAAAAATTACCATGTGCATGTGGACATGAATGGGTACAAATAACTGCACTTCCTTACATGTCATGCTTGTACTTCTGGCACGTATGTATGGAAGAGAGTTCAAGTGGCATTATAAATATATATATGCATATAAATATGAGGACAAATTCTGTACATACTATCAATGGTACTTTGTCTTTCTGTACAAGTTACAGAAAATTCATACACACCTGTATATAAAAATGCATGAATTTATGGTATACTGAAGAAACAGGCAGATGCCCATCAGTGGTACTGAGATCTAACTAAATATGGTGGTGTTCATTGAGTCACCTCTCTAGTTGTCAACTAACTATTATACAAATCTTTCAGCTGATGTGGCCCCCTGCTCACACTACCAGCAGATCCCCTGCTATTGAGATCATCAGTATTAAGTTCATGTCTTGGCTTATATATACCGGTATATATACGTATTTATATATATATGTACTTAAAGCAAGCTAAAAATATATAATCAATCTTCCATTCTCAAACCATTGAGAAAAATATTGCTTCCAGTGGCTATTTGAAACTAATGTACAAAATTATTTCTCGTGTGTACAGAACGGCATAATAAATAATGTAATGAGGAGAAACATGAGTGCAAACAACAGTCTGCAATGCCCAAGTTATTCCAACTTGAATCTATGTCAACAAAGGGATGGGGAGCAAGGTCAGACACATGAAGGTCAGGACTGGCCGGGTTTTCTAACCTTGGACTTCCATCTAGTCACAGCACCACAGCCCCCTGTTACTGCCTGCCAAATGCAGATCTTCCAACCTAAGAGGACAATATTAATATTAAAAGTAATAATGATAAGATTTGGAATCATTCAACTTAGGGGGCAAATGTCAAATAACAATAAAATGATAATGTTCAAAAACATAAATGAGAGACAGCCAATATTAAATAACAATAAAAATGGAATTAATCATGGTTACGGCTATAATTGGAATCATTCAATTCAGAGGGCCAATTTCAACAATGAAAAAAATCGCAATACAGGTATTAATGTCCATAGCTGTAATTGGGATCTTTCAACTCAGGGGGCCAACGTTACACCACATAGCAATAAAAATAGTAATGATAAATATTAACAGTTATAATAAAGAGAGTGTTATTTTGGATCTGCTGGGAGTGTCGTGTGTCAGGGAGCCACACGCTGCCGGTTGAACACATGGTGGAGGCACTCGTGTGTCCTCGGGGTTTGCTGGGGTAGGATTCTCAGACATATTTTTGATAAATCCCCTGTCTTAACTTGGATTTGTTTTTTGCAGGAAGAATGAGAAACTTGGGAACATTCTGCACTCTCCTTTCCTTGTTCTTCCTGGGAAATGAATCACAGTCATGACAGGGGGTTGACCGTGTGTTTGTGAATCCCGTCCCTGGTTTGTAAAATGAAGTGTGAATTTTCTGGTGGGCGTCCCAAGAAGCTGTCATCAAATGGGATTCAGTCTATTTAGGCTATCAATGTACTGTACATATAAAAAGAATGGGAGTTTGGGAAGCAGCAACTAGGAGAAAATGTGGCACCAAAAAAGTCACCACTGAGCCATCTTGTTGCAGTCCTTGGTTTATGGTCCACTTGTATGGGTAAACAAGGTGAAGTGTGTGAGCTTGAGCTTGTAGACATTGCAGACAACTGGGACATATCTGCACAGACTAATTTGTACACCATGACAGGGCTAAATGGGACATCAATAGGAACATTGGCATGTACAGTTAGATAATATAAAATTAAATTATCAGTCAGGCGGTGCTACTGCCGACAGCTCCAGAATGACGTGGTATAAAAAATTTCACTATTCCAGCTATAAAATAAACTCATTTAAAATCAGCTTGAAAGTGGTTTACTACGTGACTAAATGTGGTACTATGACTACTCCACTCCAAGTGTTCCCCTACCATGGCCAATTATTACTAGGCATATTACAGCAGCTTTATGAACAGACAGTTCAATTCACATTAAAAAATCAAAGTCACTAGCCTAGTGTTGGTCAAGTGGAGCAACTGCCTGGCAAAAACTTCCATGGGCCATAATCATAAAACTCGGCATCAGCGTATAACTCACCCTGAAAATGGAAGAAACGCTAAAGATGCTAATTTACTCTGAAATAATAAATTCACTCTAAACATTTAAGTTATGACAGATTCACTCTCGACATTTAAGATACCTTTACACTTTCAGAGACAGAGAAAATGGAGATGACAGTGTTAGTTTGACAGGGTAAGTATGCAGCTGGAGCAGAGTTTTAACAGTGTTGCCAGTCTCTGGAGATCATGGGTGATACTGATGTCCCAACCTGGCAGCAGAACAGCTCCTAGGGCTGCCTCATCAGCCTCACTTCCTGGGGTACCCAGCTCTCTCATTTTTATATTTCCAGGTAAATATGTACTGCATTACACACCTCTGAGAAACTTGGATACTGTTGAGCCAACAAACAAAGTGATCAAACAATTAGATACTGTACTGCAGTTAGCAAAGACAAAACCAATTATGATACTGTACTTTGAAAACAGTGGTTTATTCTCTACTTGGAGAGTAAAAAAAAAAGCTTCTGTAAAATTTTTATATACATATTATAAAGTAATGCTGTTGGTACACTAGAGTGGGGTGTCGGTAGGGCCTCACTGTGTGGCCCACTCTTGACTGAGGCCCTAATGCCTGTCACAGAAGGGCCTCACCATAAGCTTCGAAAAATTACATTCCTATGTTGGGTAAACATGCACGGTCATCTTGGTGGAAAATTACAGTCTGCCAGGAGGTTTACATCAAGTGTTCCCAAATGGAGCCTGGCTACAGTCTACCAGCTCTATTCTGTATTGCCTTTCTCAATGTGGCACAGCCAGCACATCAAGCACCCAGCATTTTAATCAGTGAACAAAACTTACTGATTTCAATTACAAATAACTTATAAACTCAAAATTATATGACTGACACATTTTGTGTGTAGAAAAAATAAAATAAAACTCATATAATTTATTTAATAAATGAAACTACATCAATTGATCCCCATGTATTCAGGAACTTTGCTATTATTTTCAAATGAGAGGGTGACCCACCCTTCCATCCACAATTTATCACAAGTCACAAGGCACTTGACTTATCACCAGCTTACCACTGCAGGCAAACTTAATACATCAGGTCAACTCTCCACAACTCAAAATGACAAACAAAACGTTTGGGAAATGTGAAAATATCATTTAGTTGGTGGTGCTGGTCTGGTGCTTGATGACCTGTGGAGCCACAATGTACATCACTCAAGTACCACTCTCATCATGTAAACAAACAACTCATCCAGTAACTAATAAAAGCACATCAGCATTTCAAATGCTACAAAGAACAATCAACCTCTGTCATCACATGACAATTTTGGTAACAGACACTACTCATTAACATGCGAATTCTAAAGAATTCTCAGCCTAATACAATTTTTTCCTTCTGGACAAGAGAGGTGGGCGGCCACTGGTGCAGCTGCCCAACAAGCTTCTCACAATATCACAGACCAACAAGGTGTGCATGTGGTGTAGCTCCTCCTAACATGCTGTCCTCAGTCGCAGCTTAGCTGGCCTTACATCACTAAATCTTGCACTCTCTCAAGAGCCAAGGCTCAATTGCTACACTCTCAACCAAACATTAATACGCTCTACCTTCTAGGTAACCTGCAGTCAAATTGGTTATTCCAAAAGTTACTTACATGGAGAGAAAACGAAGTTCATACATCACAAAATTTTGGGAACTACATGCGTACAAGGTTTGGCTGACAGTGTGGCCCTGTCAGTCCTGACATAGTAGCATAACTGAAAGACGAGAAAGTTGGTCAGAAACTTAAAGAGGGAAAGGAAGAATGAGGATGACGTGAAGAAGGTTGAAAAGTGGTGGTGTGACTCACGTGCCTCCTCTAGTCACAGGTGATGCACACAAGAGAGACAGACAGACAGACAGACAGGCGGAGGACTAAACACTACTGTTTAACGAGCTAGGCTCACCTACAGTAATCCTAATTTCTATCAATAACACTAGGGACACATCTGTGGTATGGTACAAATAAAAATCAACAGTCACTTATGCCATAAACAAGCTCAGCTTTCATTTTGAGTTGACTTGGTCAACCTTCCACTCTGTGCACAAATGCTCAATGGTGTGTACTGGACAGTATCACGAGCTGTAGTTTAGAGTCGGGCGGGCATGTAATAAGCCAGACTATAACAGCAACATCAGCCCAGCCCTCCACCCACCAGTCACTCACCCACCCTGCTCATCATCCCTCAACCCTCACCTCCAACTACTAACCAACCTTTTGCCCTTCCTTTCATTTACCGTGTGAGTCTAAAGGTTGGAAGCGTGAGCATGGAAGTGGCAGGTGTGGAGGCTGGTGAGACACAAGGAGTAGACAACTAGCACCAACTCCATCCACTGACTGGGTTTTTGGGCTGGACACCTCCACAACACCAGACCACAATGACACTTGAGAGGCTTCAAACCCCAACATTAAAAACAGTTCAGTACTTGGTTATACACTAATGGCTCTGCACACAGCTATTGCCTAACACTGACCATGGCAAGGCAAGCTCGGGTGTAGCTTGGAGCCCCGTGCCCTGCCACTGCTTGGGATGAATAGGGAAGTTGGGGAAGAAGGAATGGAGAGAAAGCCTGCAGGCAGGCTGGAGATGATTTTGGCAGTCTTGTCGCACTGGGAATGGCCAGGTGATGCCAGGGGGATGGGGGGAAGGGCGGGGCCAGGGGGCGGTGGATACAACCCACGCCCACACTAACCTACCTTGTACTATAGGCTCAAGCCTCTGAACCAGCACACTGACTGGAACTGAACTGTTGTGTCAATAGCAACACTTTCACCTCACAGAATTAATGGTACTTGGGATATCAAGAGCAGTGGTAAAATAAAAAATAAAGTCTGTGGTAACTGGGCTTGAAACATTGCTGTTGGTGAGCACAGCAGGCGGTGTGAGGTCTGCGTGCATCACTGGGCAGTGACTAGATCACAAGGAGACTCAACGCTGCTGAGCTGCCCCCCGGCCCCTTACCCTTATACCACACCTCTACTACTCTTAATTTTTAATCTCTTTTGAGAATAAGACATATGACAACAATATCAATACCTAAATTTATAAAACTAGGTATGTAACACAGTTACTGTCTCTGGTTCAAAACCTTTGATTTAACTGCTTTAGAAGCAGATGTGGCACTTTAAGTGCTTACAGTATTAACTAATTTATAAGAATGTAAATATATATATAAAAATTTATATTTTTAAATATTTGGGGAAAATTTTGGTATTACTCATTAGACATATTTTGTAACTTATGTAGATTTTGTAGATTTTGCATATTTTCTAAATTTTGAAGACTCTGTTGCAAACTGTGGACTGGTTTAGCGAAGGGTACTCCGAGGTGTGTTGTGATGTGCTTGGAGAGATAGTCAGCACGGGCAAACTTCTTGCCGCACACCTTGCAGGGGTAGGGTTTCTCCCCTGTGTGGATACGTAGGTGCCGGTTCATGTCTGACCGCCCGCCAAACGCCTTGCCACACACACCACAGTTGTACGGCTTCTCACCGGTGTGGGTGCGGATGTGCAGCTTCAGGTTCTCTCGACCTTTGAACCCCTTCTGGCAGAACTGACACTTAAAAGGTCGCTCCTCATCGCCCCGTGGGTCTGCTGAAGTGGGAGGTGGAGCATGGGGAAGTATCACGGCCCCTCGGGAGTCAATCTTGAAGAAGGAACTCTGGCCAGGAGGGGTACTGGCCCCAGGGGTGCTGGCAGTAGCTGTGCTAATGGCCACACTTGAGGACGGAGGAAGGCCACCAACAGGGGTGGTAGTGGCAGGTGGGGAGGGCATGGCCATGGGGGTGGAGGCTGGAAGAGGAGAGCGAGGTGTTCCAGAAAGACTGCTGGGAGACAGGCGAGGGGATGCCTGGGGAGAGGAGGCGACACTGGGAGGGCAGGATAGCCCAGGACTTTCACCCACATTCACTTCTCTCAGGGTATCAACAGAGCACTCAGGCGACCCTCTGCAATGATCTTCAAAGCTGGCCACATCTCGGAATGTCAACTTGCATTTAACACAGTAAACAAACTTGCCTTTGTTCTCTTCTTCAAACTCCCCTTCTTCTTCCTCTGGATCTATCTCTCCATCTTCTTCCTCTTCTTCTCCCTCATCATACCTCTTTACACCATTCTCTGGATTGTTGGCTTGGAGAAGTCCAGTATGTATAGATACTGGCTGTGAAGTGGAGGGTCTGTCTGAGGCCTGGTCTTGTGGGGCATCAGTGCTTTCTTCTTTTAGTGTGATGGAGGCATCAGACTCACTCTTTGGGGACTCATTAACCAAGAGTTTCTGTAGGTACGACTCATGGATAACTCGTGGTGGTAGCCGGCCCTCTTCCGCCTCAGCCTTAATAATGCGGTCAAGAGCATCGTGGTTGGAGCGGTGTTTAGTGAAGCTCTTGTGGTACTTGAAACACTGGCCACACACTGAACAACGGAAGGGTTTGTCCCCGGGTAGTTTAGCGGTGTGGTTTTGTTCCTGGTGGCGTTGGAAAGCTGACTGGTACTTGTAGCGCTGACCACACTGATCACACTTGTATGGTTTCTCTTCCTCGTGTATTCTGATGTGTTCTTCTAGGAGGTGTGACGATGGCAGGATCATGGCACAGATGTGACAGGTAATGCCGTTACCAACACTCTTGTCGCGGGCGGCAGCTGCAGCAGCTGGTGAGGAGGAAGTGGCAGTGGCAGCGGCAGGCCCAGAGCCACCAGGCAGAGCCAGTGCCAGACTAGAGGTGCCACCCACAGCTGCTGGGCCACCCAGTGCTGCCAGTGGGAGCCGTCCACTGCCAGGTACTGACTTCATCATCTCCAGGAAGTGTAGCAGGTCCTTAGGTGGTGACACCCCAGGGTGTTGCTGCTGTTGTGACTGCTGCTGTGATTGCTGGTCCAGCAAACCCTGGGGGAAGTAATGTTGCAATGGGTGGTAGCCCAGGGCAAGCGCCTGGTGTAAGAGGGCCACCTGGGGTGGGAGAGGACCAGTAGGAGCCAGTGGGGCAGCCAAGGCAGGGGAGGCCACTGGGGGTGGTGGTCCCGATGTGACCACACCTGACTCACCCTCCTCAAGGATCACTTCAGGACTCTGTAACAACACAAAAATTTTTAATGATCACCATTCAAAAGACACAAATGAACAGTACATAATATCCATCCATCCATCATCCAATTCTATGTTGCCCCACAGAGGAGTGTCGGAGCCTGGGGCTAGGCAAGTAAATAAAGATTATTAATTCCTAATTTAAAAGGCTGGAATACAGTAAAATATAAACAGTCTTTCTTCTGGGCCACAACATTCACCAACATGCTTTTTCACATTTCTGACATTTGAGCATAGTAAGTTATCTGTCAGCAGCCAGACTAAAATATAAAGAAGACATTTCAGATCTAGAGGGTTATAAGTGTTAACTTACAATACCATAGCCTAAGGACAGAACACATCTTGAAGGGAACTGGCTGGTATTATATACCCAGTTGGTCAAAGACTCTTCTCCTCTTTTAAACCCTAACCTCCAAAAGATCATTCTATTTAGCTAGTGAGACACTCATTAAACTTGAGAGGTTACGCATACATTTCATTACTGGGTAATTACTTCACTGCTACAGCTCTTTCCAAATGTTAATGAATCACCTGACAACAACTTGAACACTGAATATAAATGTTGTGAAGGCATTAAACTACAGCTGTTTTGAAATGCTTGAATCTATGACCAACTTCTACCTTATGTCACAACCTGATAAGCAGGAGAATGAACTACAGTACTGTATACTATACAGAAGTACAAAATGTCCATGTAAAAAAAAAAAAAAAAAAAAATCTCTCTCTCTCTATCCATTACTTAAGTCCACAATAATTAAAATAAACTGCGTAATTAACTTACAATGCTCCCTTAGAGCTACAGTACCAACCCCATGGAAAATGTTATAATATTCCGGAACATTCCTGGGTTATCACAGACTCCCTCTTCAGGACTTCTTGTAAAACCATGGTAATAGAGAGGGATGCCTTCTTGTGGTGGCACTGATGTTGCTGGGTGGCCCAACTGCATGGTTATACAAATGTTCTTCAACGTCTTCCATATCACCCAAAATAAGGATGGTCGACTGCAGGAGAAAAGTATTTTCAGCCTGCAGTCCACCGGGTTCATGCTTTAGGTGAACCGGGTTTACAACAACAATTATAACAATAACTACTACTACTACTACTACAAAACTACATTCTGAAGACATGCCTTTATAGGAGTTCCTCCTACTAAACATACATTATCAGATTTCTTTACCATTCACTCATTGCTGAAACTGTTTCTCCATCTTTGCTAACAATATTGAGTGTTGTAATGAGTACACATATAAGTTAATACAGTACTCTCTTCCCAAAAATTTTTATCTTGGTTCACTGTCATCCCTGCCACTGCAGTTTTCACATTGATTTTTCTTCTAACGCCATTCACATAAAGCTATGGTAATGGAATGCAGCCATGTCTCACAACTACTCTTAGCTCAAAATTATCACTCAACCATAAGCTGAAACCTTAACCCCTTCAGCCTAATGATGTATTTTTAAAAATGTTAGTTATGTTCTTAAATGTTGGTGGGGGTGCTCACCATCCACTCATTCGATGTAGTGCTGCTCTCGGGTGACTGTCCTTTCCTCTCTTCCTTCCTTCCTCTTGTCTTTCTTTCCTTCATTCTTTCCTCGTCCTTCTGTCTATGGGTGACTCTACGCTAAGTAACAAGCCAAATGGTTTCCTGTACACCAGGAAACCATTTACTATGCTGGGTGGTACCCATATAAACAAACTATAGCGCCTGGTGGTTTAGTGGATAATTAAGGTGCTCCAATAGGACTAAGCCTCTGTAGGTTTAAATCCAAGGGATGGTTGGGGTTTATTGCTCACGTAATGCCACTCAGGAATGAGTGAGGCTGGTCACTCTCATCTTAAATGTCAGGACCGACTTGCCTAACCCTGGGTTCCTATGCTCCTCATGGGGCAACACAGGATTAAATGATGAATGAATGTTTTTAAATGTTATTCTAGTTATCTATAGATGACCTTTTTATCTTCAAATAGGTTTTATAATCTAGAGGGCCTACAGCCTTTGTTATCCTTTC
Source organism: Birgus latro (assembly GCA_018397915.1). Classification (NCBI taxonomy): domain Eukaryota; kingdom Metazoa; phylum Arthropoda; class Malacostraca; order Decapoda; family Coenobitidae; genus Birgus; species Birgus latro. Next base: position 14,908 of record JAGKTI010006952.1, on the reverse strand, counting down.
CATACATAACATTTCTCTCAAGCTGCAAGGAAATTATTAAGAGACACAAAGAAAATATAAAAGTTGCATTCTTTAGTTAAAGGGGATCACATAATTTTTTATGATACTTTACAAACACCTGACAAAGATATAACATGCATTACCCTCTCAGTGTGCTTACGGCACAATGTGGAAGACAAGCTACTCAAACTGATAAGCCATAAAAATTTTATTAATAACTGTAAAATATTATGGTTTGCCTCCCCTTTGCAATTCAGGGTTTACGCATACATCAGCCTCTCTTTCAGCCTCACACAGGCACTAAGCAAGTCCTCATTATATGTTGATTTTTATGCTCTTTTTAGCACCTAATGCTTCAGTAAATTACAGAAATACTGCCACTTAAAATTTTACTGGAAGAGTTTTGTTATTTGGGATACATGTTACATGCTGGAGGTGGGGCTGGGTGGCTAGGGTGAGAAGTGGTTGGAAGAAGTTCAGGGAGCTGTTGCCTCTCCTGACATTGAGAGGACTCTCCCTAAGTGCTAAGGGGTCTCTGTAAGCAGCACGTGTCAGGAGTGTGATGCCGTATGGAAGTGAGACCTGGGCAGTAAAGGAAGAGGATATTCGCAGGCTCAAATGTACAGAAATGACAATGATTAGGTGGACATGCAGTGTGTCCCTGCGTGCAAGGCCTGGGTGGCTGGGTTTATGATCGAAGAGTTGAGAGGCAGGATGGGACTGAAGTGTATTGGTGTTCTGATGAGGAGAGATAGATTGAGATGGTTTGGGCATGTGGAGAGGATGGGGGATGATAACTGGGTGCAGAAGGTGAGAAGTGTTAATATTGGGGGTGGGGCTGTGAGGGATAGACCGAGAAAGATGTGGGACAAGGTCATTAAGTGTTACCTCAGCGTTAAGGGACTGAACAGGGAGGCTGCCATAGATCGAGCAGCATGGAGAGTGGCCATTAGGTGACCAAGGCCAATGCATGGAAGCATGTTGGAGCCTTCAAAACTGAAACGAAACGAACCCCTAATGCTGGTGTGCTCATTCCCCCAATTTAAAGCACCAAATGTACTGAAAATGTTGTGATATTTTGGAAAACATCCCTGACATACAAGGACCACTTGAGCTTCCTTGATAAACTGCCTTTACTGACTCCAGCACAATAGCATCTGTCAACTCTACATATTGTTACTTCAGTTACAGGACATCATTTGTATTATTCTTGCTGCACCCAATGATTTTTATTTACCTTAAATGAGAACCCTAGTACAGCAGTGAAGAGGTTGGTGAAGACTATATCTAACCCTTCTGGTTTTATAAATCTCTCCTAAAATTAATAAAGTACTCTAGGTATGGCAAGAATAAAATTGAAGCAAGTTATTCCTGTGAAAGGGTTACCATAATGCACTAAATAATAATAATAATGAAAGCATATACGAGGAAGAGGTTATAATGAAAGAGGGTGGAAAACTAAGAACAATCAGAAAGCATCTTAAAAATAAGACCATGGCAGTTCACTAAAAGATTAAATAAGACTGGAAAGACTAATAACAGACATTCATTAAATGTGCTATTTATGGTGTTGAATATTCACTATCCTACATATTAGGTTATATGAAAAAAAATGTAGGACCCAGCATCACACGATACAAAGTACAGTCAAAAACACAACAAGCGCGCTATCTTGAAACGGACTGCAAACATGCCTGAAATGATGAAGAAACATTACATCAACCTCAAGAATATGCTGATGCATTCTTTAGCTTATTTTTGCAACTTCCAGACAATTTTGTTACATTATGTATGGCCTCATGCTATGGGAGTTAATGAAGGCAATATGTGAACTCCTACAATTCAAAAAGTCTCTCCGAAGGCTAAATATATTTGTGCAATGGTGGCAAGAATATAATAAAAAGACATCATCCCTGCAAACAAAACTAAGTGAAAACAAAACTGTATTTCAAAGCTGCATACCACTCAAGCTAGAGTAAAGAGAAATCCATTCAAACTAATGTATACTGTTTTTCTTGTTGCAACCCCAGGCTCATCTTAACATGAACCCAGTGGAATGCAGGCTGAAGCTACCCTTCCCCTGCAGTTTACCATCCCCCAGAGGAGAGGGAGGGAAATGAGGAATGTTTATACACCCATGTAGGTCTGCTCCCTGGTTACAATAGTGCCACCTCTTGAAGGCTTCCACTAAAGCCTGGTTATTCAAATAGGTTGTCTGCTTATCTGTATAAAACACCATTTTTTTTTTTCCACATTTTCTCCATAATAATAATACACTTTCTCTTATCAGTGTAGTTAAGTCTGACATGTCTACACAAAAAAACGAGAAGAAATGTTTAGTAAAAGGAATATCATAATTAAACGAAGGTTCACTACATAAAAAAAATCTGTAACGATAAAAAGAATGTTATATACATTAAAATAAAAAAATGTTAGTTGATCTGTGGGGGTAAAAAAGCCTGAAAGTATTAAAAAAAAAAAAAAAAAAGTATAAGCAGCATGCAAGGAGAAGGCAGTGGGAAGGATTCTGCATACAGCTAACCCTTGTTTTCAAGTTCCCATGGTGAAGCAAGGCATAAGATACCAGCAAAATGACTGAATGACAAAACCAGAAGTAAAGATTAACATCACACACAACTGATACCAAAAGTCAAAACACCATAGATAATGCTGTCTTTTAACACTGTAAACTCCCATAACCACCCTAGCACACAACTCACACAACAGCATCAAGCAACAGAGACATAATTTCTAGTTCTCCATTACTCTAAAACCAAATTACATGGCAAATGCAACATTTACTCTCCTCTGAGCACTCCTTTATCACCATATATACCTTCAAGCCAATGCTCTTCATACTGTCCTATATCCTTCTCTCTTCTCTAAAATCAATGGAAAACTAATCCTCAGCAGAGTAAAACCCCACAGTCCCCTCTCCCCAACCCAAAGTGTCCTCAGAAAAAACCATTCAACCAACACACTCATTAACCTATACCAAAACAAACTGAACTGTCTCAAACAGAAGCCCCCCACCCAGAACAGCACTACCAACAACAGATACTGACAAGGCCTCCCAACACCTTCTCTCAAAAAATATTATCCATACAGATATCAAAAACAATGAGCAAGTGGCAAAAACTTCCAAGCAGACATAGCATGTACAAGTATAATAACAGAAAAGCAACTTTTCATGTGCAAAGTTACCACAATGGTCTCTCTCAAAAAGCAATATTCTTACCCACCTCTTAAATTCGTTTATGCATGACTTCCCCCAACCAGAATCATCCTTCAACATGAAAATACAATCCTATACCACCTAAACAACACTATTGTAATGAGAAATACACAAGATTTACAATACTCATCCCTCACAAAACAGAAAGACAGGCTCACCACAATCAGGCATCACCTATGATAAAAATACCATTCACTCCCCATGTACTAATCACTATATCTAAAGCCACCAGAAAACATAATGTTTTTTAAAGCAGTAACACTACAACCTTTGGACAACAAACAGAAACCCTTCCTCTTTTCTACTGAAGTTTATCTGCAAAGCTATAAACTATGGTTCTACAGAATGGTTCCCAACTAAAAACCCTGGCAGAGCACAATTCCAGACTACACAAAATAAAGCCTTATGTAGTGTAACTGGATGCACACAGACTGCAAATATATATCAAATATATACAGAAATCAAGTTCTCCAAACTAATGCGAATATTACTGAATCTCTGTTTTATGCAAAAACCTAGAAAATTCAATACACAATCCAGCCTCTTATTATTACCAACAATAACAAAACCTACCCAAAGCTCCTGGTAATACAAGCATCAAAAAATCCATTGGCACAAAATTACTCAACAAGGTCTAGACTGACAAAGAAACTCCATTCTGGACAGCATTCCATCTAACTTACACAAAGATGATGTCAGTCTCACAAGATCAACAGGAGTACCTTTGGCAAGACTTCACTCAGGCTATCACCTTTCCTTAAATCAATACAGACAGAGTATATAATAAACCAAACACCCGAATCAGCATGCCAATATCACACAGAAAATCTTGAACAGCCATTAATCCAGTATCCAAACTTCACTCTGCAATGATGCATGAATAAATATAATCTCACTGAGAGATCTCTGGGAGCGCCCCTGTGCCGTGGCCACTTTCTAGGAAGCTGCAGGGTTCCCAGGAAGGAAATCTTGGGGCAACAGAGCAAGGCAGTAAGTATACATTTGAGACCCTCAGAATCAGACAATTGGTTTATGCATTTTCTGTTGCAAAAGACTGGTCAAGTGATGGGGTGCAAAATGGCTAATTAACTTCTTGTTGCAATAGCCCAGTTAAATGACAGTGTGCAAACTAAGTTTTGACCTTTTTGCTGCAAAATACTGGTCAAGCGATATAAACTGGTTTATGCAAATCTTGTTGCACAAAATTGTTTAAGTGATACAGTTAAAAGACAACTGGTTTATGAGTCTCTAGTAGCAAATAACTGGTCGTGAAATATGGAAAACTAATTTTTGAACTGCTTGCTGCAAAGACTGGTTGTGATACACTGCACATTCTTGGAGACCAAATTCCCTTTCTTTTGTGACCCACAACATAAAAATTGTATGGTTAGGTACTAAGAGTTAAGGAAAAGGGACATAACTCCTTCAGCCCAGGGATGTTGTTTACAGGAATTGTATATCTAATTCTTGCTACATCCACATGGCTTTATTTGGCTCAAGAAAGACTTTTTGAACAGGTGGGGTTTTATATGGCCTTTACTAACCCATTCACCATCAAGGGGCTCTTGTAAGCTGAACCATCTAATTCTATACTGAAATGCCTGAAGTGGTTAACCTCTATTACTGTATCATGATATTTAACTATTGGCTGATACACACTTTTACTATGTATGCCTCATGCAAGAGCTGTGAATTGATCACACTGCCGTAAGTTTTAATGTCCATTTCATGATGTACTTTTTCTTTAATTCTTGTTATTTCTATAAGATTTTACACAGTTTAGGATACATTTTCGAACTGGAGGGGTTAGACACAGCCAGCATTAACCCCTCCACCACTGAATAAAATAAAATGTACATAACTAGAATAAAGAGGTTAATATATGAAGTGTGTGTGTTTATAATTTTACCAGTGTTCTTCCTATACAATACTGTGGAAATGATCTTTGCTGCTACGCTGGCAGGAACAGTTACTATAATCATTAATCAACCACACAATCATCTTTACATAAAAATTTCCATGATCATAATGGTCAAAATTCTATATGAATAAATTAATAGGTGATAAAAAAAAATTATGTAGTTCCCAGAATTATATAACAAAGAGGACAACCATAGGCTCAAACATAAAGCAATGACAATGATTACCAGGTAGATGGATGTGTAGTGCATCCTTGAATGACAGGCTTGAAGGGAGTTAGGATTGTGAATGAAGTGCAGAGAGGAAGGATGGGACATGAATGTACAGTACTGGTGTTGTGATGAGAATGGGTACACTGAGAAGGTTTGGGCATGTGCAGAGGATGGAGGATAACTAGGTGCAGAGGGTGGTAAGAGGTGTGAACGTTGAGGGTAGTGTTGCAACAGGCTGACCAAAAAAGACCTGGGACAATGTCACAGAGTGTGACCTCAGGGATAAAGTAGTGAATAGAGTGGCTGCTTGAAAACAAGAAGTATTTCAAGCTTAGGTGACCATGGTCGATGCATGCAAGCATGAAGGAACCTTTACAAACAAGTAACGATAGAGGAACAGAAAGAGGAAAGGATAGGTGGAAGCAGTTCATACAAGTAGGGAGGAAAGGTTTCAAGAGGATGGAAAAAAGGCAGAATATTAGAGAGAAGTGGAGAAGCGATTGGGTAACTATGATTAGGAGCAAATGGGGGAGGTGAAAGGTGAGTGCAAGATATTCACAGAAGAAATTCGTGTGGGGTGAAGTGAAGAGGTGAGACAAACTGTGGCACAAAAAAAGAAAGCATATAGTGAGTGGATGGGGCACAAAGGCATGGAGGAAACTGAGCAACAGAAGAAAGTTATTTGTAGGGAGGAGGAGAGAGATGAAAAGATTAGTAAGAAGAGAGTGGATGAGGAATTTGGATGGTATTTGAGTGTACAATGGAGGAAATCTAAGAAAATGTTCTGGATGTAGGTAGAGTTAGAAATGATGATAAGGAAGTTAGTAGGGGAGTGAAAGATAAAAAAGGAAGATTGATCATGGAGAAGGATGAAAAAATCAGCACATGGAGAGAACACTTTAAGGAACAGTTGAACATAGAGAATGAAAGTAATGCAAGTATAAGTGGTTGGGGAATGGCTGGGAGAAGGAGGGTGGTTAGGCAGGAGGAAGAGATCAGTAAGATGGAAGTAGTGGAAGGAATGAAGAAAGTCAAAATGGAGCAAGCCCCAGGAACTTATGGAGTGTGTGGTGAAATGCTGAAGCATGGGGAAGAGATAGTAGTATAATGGATATGGAAGATGTGCAGACTGGCCTGAGAGGAAGGCAGAGTCCTGGAGGATTGAGAGTCAGATATTATTATTCCCCTGTACAAAGAAAAAGAGGTAAATGAAGTGTGTGGTAATCAATGGGGCATTTGTCTTCTTAGTGTAATAGGCGAAGTATATGATAGGATACTTATTGACAGAGTTAAGGAAATAACTGAGGAATTGGAGAAGAACAGGGTTTTAGGAAAGGAAGAGGTTGTGTATATCAGATATTCATCCTTAAGTCTTTAGTGGAAAAGCTTCTAGAGAAGAGAAAGAAGTTGTATGTGACCTTCATGGATTTTGAGAAAGCATATGACAGAGTGGATAGACAAGGAATGTGGAAAATATTAAGAATTGAGTAAATGGAGAAGTTGTTGAATGCTGTGAAAAGTATGTATGAAGGTGCTAAAGCTACAGTGTGTGTGGATAGTGAACTGAGCGAATTTTTCTATCTGAATGTTGGATTGAAACACGGATGTGTCATGTCTCCATGGTTGTTCAATCTGTACTGTATATGGATTGGGTTATAAAAGAGATACAAGGTAAGGCAGTGGGTGTTGGAGTGGCCCTAATGAGACAGTGCAGCATTTGGAAATTTCCTATATTGTTGTTTGCATATGATAGTGTGCTGTTAAGTGAAGACGATGGGGAACTGCAAGGCTTGGTGGATGAGTTTGGGAGAGTGCGTAAGAAACGGAATTTAAAGGTGAATGTAAGGAAGAGTAAAGTTATGGTTCTCTAGAGAAATGAAGTCATTGAATGTACAGTGAGGCTGGATGATAAGGAAATGGAAAATGTGAGTGCATTTAAGTACTTGGGTAGTGTGATGAGTATGGATGGAAATTTGGAGGATGAAGTGCTTGAAAGGGTAAAACTGGGAAGAAAGGTTGCTGGTTCTTTGAAAGCAGTGATAAGAAATAGGGAAGTGAGCATGGAAGTAAAAAAAAAAAAAAAGTTGCTGCAAGATGGTATTATGATACCAACTCCAATGTATGGGAGTGAAGCTTGGACCTTGTTGGAAGAACACAAGTCAAGAGCGAGTGCAGTGGAAATGAGTTATTTGAGAGAAGCATGTGGAGTTACATGAAGAAACAGACTATCATGAGGAAATGAAGAAGCATTGTGGTGTGGATGTGATAGAAAGTGTGGAGAAATACTCTGAGGTGGTTTGGCCACGTGGAGGGCGAGAGACTAATGAGGAGACTGTATGTGAGTGAGGTGAAGGGGAGGATAGGGAGGGGGAGGCCGAGGATGAAGTGGAGAGGTACTGTATATAAGAGAGGGGCAGGTGAGCTGGGGGGAGGGCAGTGAAATGCCGGGGGACACGGCAACGTGGAGGTGATTTGTTTGTGGCCACTCCTTATGGGACTGAGGTGTCTGGCAACAGATAGATGGATAGATAGTCTAAAGGGTACCACCTAAGTTCAATAAAAATTATCTGACAATAGCTACAATGAAACAGTCATACTACTATGACAAGCTTAAGCCAAACAAATAATTACTGGAACTATGATGTAGCTACCAATATGTTGCATGTACTGAGATTTTAAAAATTACAGTACAGTATATGGTTGATAACCATCTATCTATCTATCTATTGCCAGACACCATAATCCCGTAAGGGGTGGCCATTTGACTGTGAGTTAGTTATTTTACGGGGAGGGGCATTAACCCTCCACCAACCCAATTGTTGACATGTAGGAAGCATGTATGGTTTGGTTATATGGTTACCACCCAGCGTTGTAAATGGTTTCTTGGCTTACAGGAAACCATTTGGCTTGTCACTCAATGTAAAGCCACCTGTAAAGGAAAGAAAAGCAATAAGAAGTGACAGGAAAGATGGGAGAAATAGGAAGAGAGGAGGGCAGGCACAGAAAAAGAATGATAGGGGCTAAGGAAGAAGTAGGCAGCACTACATCAAGTGAGTGGATGATGGTCGCCACCACCTACCAAAGTTACATAACATAATGTGTGCTGATCAACATTATGAAAACAATGCCTAATATTCTGAGATGAGTGAATGTCACTAGCAGGCTGTGTGATCTGACAGTTAATCCTTTTAATCAGAGAGGTCCCTCCTACAGTAGACTTTAAAAAAATGTCTGGCAATATTTGGAATAAAATTTAAAAAGATATCACTGTACTAAAGGGGTTAACAGACGGTGCTTCTAAACTCTTCAGTTTTCTCAGAAGCTGAATAATATTGTCAATAATTAGTCATAATTTTAAAAAATCATACTGAAGGGATGCAATATTGCTTGTTAAATATGACCGTATATGACAGAGGCAGATAGGGTTAAGGAAAGGCAGTGATAGAAAAAGTTAGTTATTAGGCATCAGTACTATCTTGCAAAAAGACATAAATACAACAAAGATGGTGAGGTATGCCTGGTGGAGGAAACTGGTGGTCAAGAGGTTAGTGAAGTGTCTGCTGTTTGAGAGGGTGCAGGTTCAAACCCACAGTGAGTCAGGGAACAGTCTGATTGCTGTAACTGGATTTTGTTAAAGCACACTTCATTGATCTTTCACAGGCCTGCCAATAGATCATAAAAATAACCCTTTTAATACCATCACACCAGTCCTGAATTAGACAGCTCTGGCATGGACTCAATATGAACTGAGGGCATTAGTGCCAACGTGTGGCCTCTGAAGGTGTTTGGCACATGGAACTACTACTGGGTCTCAGGGAATGGGTTATCAGGTCCATGTCCACAGTCAGACAAAAAAAAAAAAATAATAATAATAATAATATGTAATAATGAGGGGTGGTGTGTGGATGGAGCCCAGGGTAAAGAGCATGTGTAAGTCAGAGTTGCAATGAGGGTAAGGACAAGGGTGAGGTTATGGTGAATGTTGGGGCAGAATAGCAGGGGTGCAGATGAGTGAGTCAGAAGATTAAGGAATTATCCAGGATATACTGCACATTTAAAAAAAAAAAAGAAAAAACAAAAAAAAACAAAAAAAAAAAAAAAGCCTGAGGTACAACAAAACTCACGGCATGGGGACGATCATCATCAGTGTCATCTTCCCTTCCTCCTCCTGGACTGGTGGTGGTGCCAGTGGTGGTGGTGGTGGTGGTGCCTCCAGACGTCATACCACCACACAGTTTGGTCATGGACGGTGAGCCTCGGTCTCCCTCCCAGCTGCTGTCTATGTTGTTGTTATCCTGTACCATCATTATATTCATTACAAACATATACATTGACAAAATATCAATACAAGTAGTAAAAACACTTATCTGACTTCATTTTTTATTTAAAGTACAAAATGGAGGTTTAATATTTGGCTTAATGGCACTCCACTTCTATTCTATATGGAATATTCAGTCTGGATATTCATAATTACATGACTGCTGACTATGATAAGGCAGACATAATCATGAACAAATCACTGAGAACAAAATTTAAATGCTTACTGGCAATGATACAGAGCATTATGGATGGCACTTTGACTTACATGGGAAAATAACATCCTATTTTCACATTTAAAAAATACAGGGTGTCCATAAAGTCTCTTTACAAAGGGGTTCATTTAACAGTACCTTAACTCAACATCTTTCATCAACAGGGTACCTGAAATAAAGGGTGAGGAGTAGCAACATCCAGACAGCAGGTACCTGTATTTCAGGTACCCTGTTGATGAAAGATGTTGAGTTAAGGTACTGTTAAATGAACCCCTTTGTAAAGAGACTTTATGGACACCCTGTATTATTTAAACACTGAGAGGAAAAAAAGGGGGGAGGAGGGGGCAACTTCATATTACTCCCTCCATGGTGTGGGGGTCCATGGTCAAGCTAATGTAGTCTAGACCATTTAAGGGTAATGCCCAACCTACTTCCCCTGATGGCATTACATGGTTGATAAACTAATGGTCACTTCTCAGGATTAATATGTGAGCATTAGATCTACACTCTGGATGAAAAGCTCTAAGCCATTTAACCACTAAGGGTCATGCTGCACTACATGAATATAGAGCACAAATAGTCTCAGGCCCTATGCCTTCAAATATAGTACTGGACTATCTACTGCTGTTACATTACAATTAGCTTTCTGTATTAAAAAGTTAATCAGAAAATTCAAATACCAAACCTGCCTACAAAAATCATTGTGCTTAAGTACTGTGCTTAATGTATACACAGACATATGGCAACATGTATCATCAAAATAGTATAATAAGCATGATAGTCTCATGTGTTTGTGTTTATGTAAGGAAAATGAGATTATGTAATAATGACAAAATAAATGTTTTTTCCAACAAAACATAATTACAGTAAAGAAAGCAATTTTCAAAGTCTGTATCAGGAATTAAAGCTTGAAGTTTACAGAAGGACTTCAGATGACTCTTCTATAAATGACCAACTTCTTGAATACAGGCACTGATAAACTAGTTAACTTTGATATTACTGAGTTATAGAGGAAAGAAGTTAGGATATTTTGCACTATAAACAACTGCAGTCAACCCTCACTATCATTGATTTTGCTTTTATTGGGCTCAGTAAGAGATGCATGAAAAGTCCAGAGTAATTTATGCTTAGCTGTACTATACTGGGGTTTGTGAAAGTTTAGCAAGTTTCACTGACAGATAGTAGTCCCATACTTCATCGGAAAAAAGGGCATGATGATGGTGATTTTTAAGCCTCATCACCATGCATACACGACTCTTTCTGCCTTTTGCACCTGTCAAATCCATTACATCCTGAAAAAGCACGATGAAGTGAAAGCTGGCTTACACAGATTGAGCTTTTATCCAACAGGGACTTTCCCCAATTAGTTTAATCACTACTGCAGACTGACATCTTACTGTCTTATAATGTACAATTTGGACAGGGTATCACTGACCACATGTTGCACCTTACCTCCCTGCTGGTAGGGGTGGTGAGCCTAAGCCCTGAAGGTCCAGCTAGCCGCAAGTATGGGGCATCGCTGTGGTCCACATGTGGCTGGAAATGGCCATTGGGCGGTTCAGTTTGGGTGTCCTTAGTAACCTCAATGGCTGGACTGTCCTCCTCAATGCCACTGGGTGACTGCCTCTGACGTTTGTGAGCTGGGGATGATTCTCTGGAAGTTGGCCGTGAGCGATAAGCTGGGAGTTGGCCAGGACAGGAGGTGGACGAGGACGACGACAGAGCTAGGCCAGAATGGAGGGCTGCGAGAGGAGGCGGGGGCCTGTCCTCAGACCCAACTTTCCGCCTAGGACTGCTGCTCTTTATGCTGCCATCAGGCGGTGGGGAGGCAGAATATTGGGTAGTGGGGGGCAGGCAGGCAGCACTGATGGGGGTGAACAGGTGTCCCATTGCCTCTCTGGCTTCTCTGCTTCCAGGTGGAAGATGAGGCGCCCCTGGCAGACGGTTGTCTGCCAAACCTTTAATCTGCAACTCCCTAGCTGTGGACAGCAGAGCAGCCAGATCTTGCTGCTCCACTGATACCTCCCCATTGTAGATGAATTCAATGAGGGTGCGCAGCTCAGAGTAGCGCACATCCTTCAATATGACGATGGGATGCTTGTCTGGGTGGGCGACCAGCAGCTCCTTAAAGTATGGGGAGCAAGCTGACAGCACCAGCCGGTGAGCCTTCAAGTGGCGGCCCTCACATGCTAGAGTCACATCAACAAATGTCTCAGACTGCAGCAGTGAGTTGAACACACGGATCAGATTGGCCCAGTGATTGTTCCACTTGAGGCAGTACTGATCACTTCCCATCATCAGGAGTGCTGAAATAGGAAAAATTATTTTTAAATTTACACTGTCTTCTAAGAAACTGTGCACAAAGTATTACAGCACAAACAACAGCCAGTCATTTCTGATCAGAAAGTTAGGAAATTACAATAATTATGTACCATCTTCCCATTAAGAAAAATTGCCGAACACTGTATACCGTTGGGGAGTACAGTACTGTAGAAATTTAGAAAAAAGGGATCAGAGTGGGAGCTAAACTGAAAGCAAGTTCCCAAGCTACAACTACCTGAACAAGCAACTAAAATACTGAAAACTGTCATAGTTAATCACAAGTATTTATGTCATTGCAAAAAAAAAAAAAAAAAAATAATAATAATAACAACAGCTTAAACTGCTGGAAACTTCACTTAAACCAGAATATCACATGGATGGAAAAATGCTGCAGGAATGTAAGATTATGAAGCACTAACTCACCATCCTACAAAAAAGGCATAAAGAATGTAACATCGCCACATAAAACAACAAACTCAACATCTGGTCCACAAAATGACAAACAGCAACTAGAAACAATTTTTACGACAGCAGACAAATATTTATAAGTATAGGAAGGATATAACTTGGCTGGTACATAACTTTGCTTCATATGTGACAACTAGATAAGGGAATATTATCATGTCTATAAGTATGGATGCTTTAAGAGGTTTTGTGTATATATTTATACCTGTATGCAACCAGGTGAGAGAGAGAGAGAGAGAGTGTGTGTGCGTGTGTGTGTGCGAGTGTGTTTGTATGATATTCAGTTAATGAAGTGTGAGGATTTCTTTAAAAGTGTGCAGTGATGCATATACTGTGTGTGTGTGTGTGTGTGTTTGTGTGTGTGTGTGTTATGCGGGCGTGAGTTGTGTGTATAAAAATGAACGTGGTGTGTCTACGTGTATGCGCATGAAAAGGATATGTACGTGTATATATGTATGAAAAGGGTGTGTGCGTGTACGTATGTAAGGGTGTGTACATGTGTATGTATGTATGAAAGGGGTGTGTACGTGTCTCACCAGGGTATGGCAGAAGATCGTCACGGCACATGCTTGTCTGAGCTCCGCCATGCCCTGACACCAGGACACATACGGGTAGAGGTGCGGCAGGCCAATACCCAGCCACCCTACTACCCTAACACTACCCACGCTAACAAACACCACGCCGACACAAACACCTAAATCTTTATTTTTACCAACATTTACTTTCTACATACTACTTCTCTGGGCCTTGTTTCGAGTGTTTTTTATTTACTCTCTACACACTAATTCTTCAGTCTGTTTCACGTGATTTTTGCTTTGTGTGACTGGTTATTTTCACCGCACACTATTTCTTTGAATCGTCTCACGTGATTTTTTTTTTGTAAGCGGATTTTTTTCACCCGCTACTTTTTTTTTTTTTTTTTTTTACCAACACTTACACTCTTAACAATACTCCATTTGTTTTGTTTCACGTTAATTATATTTGTGGGATTGAAAAATAATACTCTGTGTTGTTCACGTTACTTTTTGTGGGCTTTGAAATTTTCACTAGTTACTCCTCTGTTTACCGACACGGTTATTTCTGGGATTTTGTGGGGGCTTTCACATACTTTTTCTTTTACCTCATTATTTAAACTTTCTACACGGTTCTTTTCCAGTGATTACTGTTTATGAGTCAGCTTGATGGCAATATTCACCTACTTCACTCCATGGCAATATTCACGTAGTTCACTCTCTTTACTAATATTTCCACTCTCTATACGACTTCATTTTGTTCTTCCTTTTTCATGTGTTTTGTGTGGGTTTGCTTGTTCTCCAATGCTCCCTCAGTTCATCTCTAAACTCTGTAAACTCCTTCCTGTCTACACCAGGTTATGTGAAATCACTGTTCTTTGCGTGTTAATGTCAGTTTGCTTCTTTTATGATGGATATATTCTCCTGAAAATAACGAAAGTTGAAATATTCCACCATCAGCTACCAATGTCTAAACTTTTGTTTATCAACCACGCAGTAGTGTCGCCCCCCCCCCCCCCCTACAGCTCGGTACGTGAGATTCAGCGAAAGGTACTTCAACCGCTGAAGTCTTGGGTAAGCTCATCCCGCATCTGACTTAAAAGATTTAGATTGAACAAGTTAGTTATGGCTCGACTTGTCTCAAATCCAGTGTCCTGTTCTCTACAAGTAAAATTACATAATGGTAGGCAGGATGTTTTTGGGCTGAATTTGGTGCTAAAATTTTTACTTCAATATGGAAACAAAGCAGACTACAAGATGCATACATAAATCTCTCTCTCTCTCTCTCTCTCTCTCTCTCTCTCTCTCTCTCTCTCTCTCTCTCAAAGGTACATTTCACTGTGCTTAGTATGATATTTCTGCCAACGTCTTCCACTGAGAACTGATTTCATGTGAATATCTGATACAATCCAATAACTGATCATTAATATTTCTTCGCTACACACTAACAATTATTGCATGATGATAAATAATTTCGTACATTTTATTCAGTAACTTAAATATGACCTTTGCATTCCTAGTAAATTCCAGCATAATAGAAATCTGATAATTTTTCTTTCCAATTTATACTGTTGATTCTATTACCTCGTTCAACCCCTGGAAGAAGAAAAGCTTCAAGTATATATCAACAAATTAATAAAAAATGAATAAATATGTAAAGGATAACTGACAATACAAGCCAATGGTCAATATCTCATTAATTATAGCCTA
>JAGKTI010006951.1:0-32263 GCA_018397915.1 Birgus latro | reverse complement strand
CTATGCCTACAAACCTTCACCATTTACCCAGGTTTGGAACAATGCTGAAATAAATGTACTACAGGTGGTCATAATATAAATCTGGGACATGTTCCAAAGCACTGTAACTTTTCCCATACAGTTGGTATTGCAAATTTAAGGAAATTGGTGGATCTGATTTACTGTTTCCATCTGAACCGTAACAGGCACTTACTCTGTAATTTACTGTAGACATATCAGTAAAGTACAAAAGATCAGATAAACAGTGTTATAATGAGGGTTTACTGCACTCAGCAATGACTTTCTCTAAAATAAAAAGGACTATAGTGCATTTGTTGAAGCCTGAAAGACAAACCCTAACCCTTTTCAGCTCAGCTAATGGCAAAATATAGTCAGATTGGTGGGCTGATTTCACCAGTAACCAAGGAGACTCATTCCTGCCTCTAAAATTTGGGTACAGTACTTGGTTTAGTTACTAGTCCATATATATGGTAATACCAGCTGCACTATGGCCAATCTCACAATGGAGTTTCCTTACGAGAAAGCATGGCAGCATTTTTTTTTATTTTTTTTTTTACTGAAGTTGTGAGTGGTCTTGATAGATAAACTCAGACTACTGTAACTATAACACTGCCTCCCTTACCTGAGCAGTACAAAGGAGGGGTATGAGGAGGGGAGGTGGGCAGCACGAGTACTCAGCAATATAGTGACGATCACCATGGGACACTTGTGACCTTGGGGCTAAGGAGAAGGCAGTGGCAACCAATGTTCTCTGTACTATTGAACGGGTCTTACTGTCAACTGGCACATTCACCTGGATGGAAGAGTAGGAGACTGACAGTGGTAAAAAATGAAATATTAAATACATTATTAGGCAACATAAGGCATTCAGTTAAAAAACACTATGTTTGATAATGCTAACATGCATAAATAACTAGGTAAAAAGGAAGTGCCACAGAATTTCCTAAGCCAACAGGATTCTTTGCTTATGTGGGGGGGGATCTGAGAGGTTTTGCCTGGGAGTGGCGTCTATCTATCTATCTATTGCCAGACATCTTAATCCCGTAAGGGGTGGCCACAAACAAATCACCTCCATGTCGCCCTGTCCCCCACCATTTCACTGCCCTGAGGGTGGCATGAATACAAAAAAATAAATAAAATAAAAAATAGTAAACCATCAGTTTAGGGAGACCAAATATTCAAAACTAATGTAGAGTATCCTCAGGCACCTACACCTGTGAATGGTAATACAAGAGTACAGTAAGACCTCACTATAACGGACTAATTGGGGCTCGGGCCAGTCCGAAATATGCAATTTTCCGATAAAAGCGACATCCGGACTTACCCCTGCTAATCCGGACTTTTTCCAATATATCAGACATTAGTCCGGATTGCATCGGTAGTTTTCACCACCATTGCAGTATTGTACTGTGTTATACCTTCACTATATTAATCAAATGGTATAATAATACTGTACTGTGCACTGAAAAACATGTCTTTTACTTGTCTTATTGTGGTGAACATAGCTGAAGTTGTCAGGCAGTCCGGACTGCTTTCTGGCTATATCGGACTTTTTCTGATATACAGGAGTTTAGTCTGGTAGCTCCTCGAGTCCGATAAAAGCGAATTCCGGTCTACTGAAGTCCATTATATCGAGGTTTTACTGTAGTTGTTAGTACTTTTTACTACCGTACTGCAAACCTCTTCATGTCCCTAATGTAAAGCACAACTAAAGTAACAACACAGATAGTCCTCATTTAATATTTGGCATGTGATCAAAGTAGTAATATAAGATGCATGTGATCAAAAGGTAATATATGACAAACAAATGGTTCTGATTTCTAGCAATGGGAAAACTGTGGGGTTATTAAACAAAATCTGACTTAAAAGCAACTGTTACATCATGCTAAAGTGAATGTTATAGTAAGAGTTAACTGATTAGTAAATTAGAAACACAAAACTTTAAATGAGAACTATCTGTACCTGTAATCCACTCACCAATCCATAAAATTCCTGCAGGTTGATAAATCCATCATTATCATAATCAACATGGTACAACATACTGTCCACCATGTCATTTGAGAGTGGCACCTCACTGACAGGGGTGCGTAGGAGGTACTGCTTGAGCTCTGACCGCAAGATGTAACCGTCTCCATCACTGTCAATCTGGAACATCATCATCACCATTATTACTGTATTACTATCATCCTGTCAAGCCCCCCTTCTTCTAAAGTCCCTTCTTTCTTGACAATGTATTGTTGGGGACAAAAGTTTGCCTAGTATTTCACCTCTTTATTTCTCACTTCTCTTTGCTGGTTAATATCTTTAAGCTGAAAAAGGCTTGCTATGCTGCTCTACCTATACACCAGGTACCAGTATGCTCTTTGATATGATGCATCAAGGATATAAGGTGACAGACAGGCACTAAGTCACAGCATGAAGAAGACTCACTGGAACGACAGGTGAACTTGTACTCCTGACTGTACAAGCCATATCACTACCCATATGTTCAGTGACAGTGAACCATGCAAGGTTTCTCCATATGCTTAGTCTGGTACTGTGAGAGATTTCTGAGCAACTAAAAACTGGATGAAGTCACGTTTTTAGGTACGTTTCTACGTGTCTATTAATTCTGAATAGCTAACTACAAACCAGACCCAAGTTATGCTTCTTCATATGTTTCTCCTATGTCTGGTAATTCCAGGCAATAAGAAATTGGACCTAAAAGATAGATATTTTCCCAAGTTTCACTAGACATGCTTCAATATGTTTGGTATTTATGCAGTACAGTATTACGGGAACTGTGCAATACATTCAGGCTGATGCCACACATCCACTTCTTTACCAAGTTTCAAGGTCTACCAGAAAATACTATACCGGGTATCTCTGTTAATAATATGCATACAATTCATACAAGTTCTTAATCCTGTCCTTTATAATGCAAAGTACAGTGAGTGATGGTAACAGTATTTTTCTGCTGACATAACCTACATGCACAGTATTAAAGCCTACATACCTTTTGGAAGATCTCATGCCAGTTAATTGGCTCATATCTGCTGTTTCTGCTTCGTTGAGACATAATCCTTAACTGCTGCCTGTAAAAGTCAAGATTATAAGCAATTAGGACCCCTTTATCATTAAAAACCAAGGCATTGAATAAATCATTAGTCTTGTCAATGACTTTATTTAAAAGAAACTCCGCACCAAGGTACTTAAGTCTCTCATTAAAGAATCTCCTGGTTGCTGCTGCATTCTTACAGTACACTACACATCTCTTAATTTGCTCCCAATTTTCTTCCTTTTTATCTATCATCTATAACACAGTTCAATTTTCACTTCCTGTAGCTGATGGTCTGCCTCTCATTTTCAAACATCCTACCCTGCACATCTGTCTTTATCCACATCTCTATACTATAATTATACAGTACCTCTCATCAACCACTCCACAACACCGCATTCAACACAGATCTTGCTTTTCCCTCCATACTAACACTTTCACTCTATATCCTATTACTACTTACTTACATTTTGAAGTGCTTTATATTTATACTAAAAAATTTGGAAACACTTATTTTCTACAACACTAAAGTCACAAATGAATAATAAAGGAGCTTTTATTTGATGTCCTAATTTACTCAATAGAAACTCTTAGGAGACATACACTGAGGTGGTTTGGCCATGTGGAGAGGATGCAGAGCAAGAGACTGATGAGGAGAATGTATGTGAATGAGATGGAGTGGAGAGGTATATGGGAGAGGGGGAGGGGGAGCTGGAAGGAGGGCTGTGAAATGGCAGGGTATAGGGCAACATGGAGGTGATTTGTTTGTGGCCACTCCTTACAGGATTAGGGCACCTGGCACAGATTACCTTCTCCTCCTGTCCCTCTTGCAACCTTCCTTAGAGCTCAACAGAGCAAATTAGTACTTGACTTTTGAATTTACAACCAATGAGAGCACTCTTATTCTTATGCCAAAATACTGCAAGGATTTGAAATCAATGCACTCATGGCTGTTGTGTTGTATTTGTTATCCTTTACTGGAATCCTCTCCATACAATGAGGAGGATTTACAAGGACCTTGAGGTTAATTTATAATTTCTCAGTAGTAAAGTGAAATATAAATGTTAAGGGGAGGTCTAGAGGGCAAAGCCTCACCAGTTGGGCTTCTGAGTATGCATAGTCTACGGCCTCGTTTGACTGCTTAGGTGGAGGATGGGTTGAATCACATCTCGGTAAGCTAATGCCTAAAACATAATAAATGACAGGAAACTTATTTCAGCAATGAAACTGCACTTTTCAAATGTGCTACTCATTTGACTTTTATACTGTATATGGCAGATTCATATGGCAAATCAGTTTTCCCACCATCGCCACTCCCGGGGACAACTGGAAAACAAAACGATTTCCAACAGAAATGATTTCGAAAACAGAACAAATGACATTAAATGGCTGAAACTGTGCTGTAGCTTCTGCTAAATATTAACCCAGAGACTAACTAAAGGTAATTAAACCAAACTCTGACATACTGTTTTCGTTTATCTGATTCTTCTATCTATCTATCTATCTATTGCCAGACGCCTCAATCCCGAACGGGGTGGCCACAAACAAATCGCCTCCATGTCACTCTGTCCCCTGCCATTTCACTACCATGCTCCCAACTCACACCCCCCTCTCTCATATACCTCTCCACTCCATCCCTCCATCTCATCCTCGGCCTCCCCCTCCCTCTCGCCCCCTCCACCTCACTCACATACACTCTCCTCGTCAATCTTTCACTCTCCATCCTCTCCACATGCCCAAACCACCTTAACGTGTTTCTCCTAACGCTTCCCATCACGTCCTCAACCACACCACAACGCTCCTTCACTTCCTCATTTGTTAGTCTGTCTCTCCATGTGACTCCACATGCTCCTCTCAAATAACTCATTTCCACTGCTCACATACACTCTCCTCGTCAGTCTTTCACTCTCCATCCTCTCCACATGCCCAAACCACCTTAACGTGTTTCTCCTAACGCTTCCCATCACGTCCTCAACCACACCACAACGCTCCTTCACTTCCTCATTTGTTAGTCTGTCTCTCCATGTGACTCCACAAGCTCCTCTCAAATAACTCATTTCCACTGCTCTCACTCTTGACTTCTGTCCTTCCAACAGGGTCCAAGCTTCACTTCCATATGTCAGAGTTGGTATCACAATACTGTCATGTAACAACTTTTTCACTTCCATGCTCACCTCCCTGTTTCTTATCACTGCTTTCAACGAACCAGCAACCTTCCTTCCCTGCTGTACCCTTTCGAGCACTTCACCCTCCAGACTACCATCCTTACTCATCACACTGCCCAAGTACTTAAATTCACTCACATTCTCCATTTCCTTCCCATCCAATCTCACTGTACACTCACTGGCTTCACTTCTCTCGAAGACCATCACTTTACTCTTCCCCACATTCACCTTTAGATTCCGTTTCTTACACACTCTCCCAAACTCATCTACCAAGCCTTGCAGCTCCCCTTCGTCTTCACTCAACAACACAGTATCATCTGCAAACAACAGTACAGGGAGTTTCCACACACTGCCCTCTCTCACTAGGGCCACTCCAACATCCACTGCCCGACCTTGTATCTCTTTTATAACCCCATCCATATACAGATTGAACAACCATGGAGACATGACACATCCTTGTTTCAATCCAACCTTCAAATGGAAAGATTCACTCAGTTTGTCATCCACACGCACTGATTCTTGTACATACATATTTTTGTTATTGTGGGAATATGATTATGATGATGACAGCTATATACAGGGTCACAGCTACCCTTTAGCTGTATGTGACAATGTATGGGTGTGTAGATCATGACAGTACCTTCTGTATGTATGCAGTTAACAATGTATTTTATGTATATATGTAAGCTATTTGTGTAGGTAAGAGGTACATTTACATGTAATCCTCAACTTGTGGCTGGATTTAATGTGTTTTTATAAGTAAACGTGTAGAATCAGTCTGTGTACGTGTGTGCGTTTGTGTACGTAAGGTCGTGACTGCACTTGTCAACAAAAACTTTTCTGCATTCTTTTACATTGACCTCATCACCCTATAACTGTTTGCACCTTACACACTCACCACAAACCTAATTTATCACCCATCTTGAACACCTTGGTCAAAATGTGCACCAGAAAACACGCAGAAGCAAAACAAAGCGGTTAATACAAGTTAACACGGAAATGAGTCACTTCGTTAAATGACACATAACTTCCTCTCTCCATTTTCTTCCCCGACATTCCACTTTCCTCCATCTCCAGAGTCGCCTGCTACTTTGAATGACGCAAACTTATCAGATACACTCATAATTACCAAGAAACAGGTGAGATCTGGTAATATTAGTAGGTCAAGAGTACACCCACCCACCTGTCGTGAGGTGCCAGCGGCCGCCACTTCCTCAACCTCCTCCGCGTCGTCGCCACCTTGTTCCAGAGTTCGCGGGCTTATTTATATATAATTAAACTTCCCGTCCAGACTATTGATTGATTGTTTGATGTAGGGTAAGATATGGAAGGAAGAATATAAATGTTATTACACACTGTCTTATCAACGATGTAATTTGTGTTCCAGTAAGTGATGGGTCAATACAAAATAGTTCTTGCGGCGCTAACAGTACACCTCTGACTCTGAGAGTTATGAACAGCTGTTCGCACAGAGAATTTGAGGAGCAGAGGCTGAACCTGAAAAATAAAATAAATGAATAACTGCACTCTTTTCCAGTTATGAGAGAGAGAGCACTTAATAACCAGCAAGGCAAAGGGGCAGGAACTGTACAGCCTCCTGCTAGTCTTACCTGTAGTAATGTCGACTGGAAGGCAGGTGGATTATCATCTTTCACCAATGACTGAATGATTTCTTAAGTTGCCTGAAACAACATGCATACTGCATGTATACTAACAGGAACTGGCTGATGAAGTGGGTCATAGAGACGTTCTCGCCTTTGGTCCCAGGAGAGCGGTGTGGCTCAGTGGACTCATCATGAGGTTGAGTTTCTGCCTCACTTTGCTGGGAGGGGAAGTGCCCTCCTGTAACCCTAGCAGAGCTATATAATCTATCCAGGTCTAGCTCGAGAGAATAATCCCTTTATTGGTCGCACCCTTTCGAGTTTTATTTTGGTTACCATTATGATTTATCTCATCAATGAAACCAGTGGACATAGTCAGGGCAGGATTTTTTTTTCTATGGAGGGGCCTCTGAATTTTGGTTGTCATTATTTTTGAGACACAGCTACTTGAAAAGTATTATAGTAGCATCGAGATCAATAAAAAATTTATCAAGTGTTAAATAGTAGCCTGCAGGAGGCAAACCAGGAAACAGTCAAATACTATACATCTAAATTAACAAAGTAAATGGCTAAATGACTATCGCAACTCCTTCTTTGGGGGGGTGGAGGGGAATTGAAAGGGGTGAGGGCAGTTTGCAGGCCCTGCTGGAATTTTTGCTTGATTTGGGATGTTTCCTCTTACAGGCAGGTCCTCCATTGACACTCAACACCACTTGGGGAAGACAGCCCTTTTCAGTGCAAACAATCCACTTTGCCCACACTGCAATGCAGAACTCACACCACAACCCATTTATTCACCACATGCTCTTCATTATCAAATCACTGATGGTCCTTCAAAATAACCACAACAAAAAATCTCTGGGAGCAGCCAGTCACTGACTTCCCATGGTCCACTAAATTTATAATTGGATGAGCCTGGAGCTGCAACAACAATACAAACAACAACAGTCCTATACAACTGAAGCATGGCACCAACATGTCCTCCTTTGGTCCTTTTGATCTGGTGGTGTTTTTAGTTTAAACCTTCTGCCTCCATACAATTTCATTCAGCTTTGGAGGGACATCTTGAACTGGACAGATTAGAATTACATATTCATTAATCCTGTTGCTAAAAGATGTTCATCAAAAAAGTTTAATAAAGTCATATCGTAGTATAGTAGCAGGAATTTACTAAAAAAAGAAATATATCACCAGACTGAAGAGTTAAAGCTCTTTGTCTTGATCCATCTCATGCTCATTACTCACAACCATCTCAGAAGGTAAAGATGGAGACAGATGCCATGAGACACTCACTTTAATAACTTAGTACTTTTAGGTTGTGGTGGGGAGCTAATTCCACTAACCTGGGATACAAGGCCAGTGCATCATATGAGTTACCACAGTTGCCTTCCCCAGGTGTTTTCCTAAGATCTCATTTTACCTACCAATCCAAAATGGGTGAAGGGACTGCACCAGCTGCCTGCATTAGATTCAAACTCTGGTGTTCTGAGCCAGTTGCTCTATAGCCAGCAATGCTAACCAGTCACCCACCATGGCATTTAACTAGCACTGGATAATAAAACTGGCAAAACTGGTATCTACCACATGCATGTTATTGCGATATACAACTAAATCATGACACTCATTTCTGTACAAATAATTACAACAATATTTTATAATTCTGTACACAATGTTCCACAGCTGATCAAGGATCAAACTCAGATGGGATTAGAAGGATCTCTAACACCTATGAGTTTGTGATTATTTTGCATAGTAGAGACTCTTTAATATTCTCCTTCATATTATTTATCCCTCTTTACTATGTATGGATACAGTGTGAAAAATTATGTTAAAAGATAATACTGTATTAACACGTCACATGCAGAAATAAACTGGTAACGAAGACGTGCTGGGAAGTATCCTAAACTTATGATACTATGGCCCCACTAAAAACACAACAGCTTAATGGAATGAGCAGTGCTGCCTTCTGTCTTCAGCTAAAAATTTTTGGAAGATATTTGCATTTTAAAATGTACACTATACAAACCTTTATACACATAAACTGTACAATCAAAAATAAGGCTAAAAGCAGTGGAAGATTAGAGGATCACCGAGGAGGCTTAAAAAAAAAAAAATCCTAGATACATCAGTATTTTTAACCCTTGGAGTAAAAAAATTGAAGTGCAGGCTTGTTTGGCACAGCCTGAACTGTTACTCACACTTCAAGGGTTAAAAGAACACAAATGCAGCTGACCAAGCATGTTAAATGATAAAATCAGTAACTTGGAAACTCCACTTACTTAAAAAATTTATTGTTTTAATATCCTGAACTCCTGAAAGCTTAGTAACTTGGCAGGCAACAGTACTTATAAAAAAAAATACAAAATATAGTAATTACAACAAGGATTTACTGCACTCAGACAGTTGAAAAAAATATTTAAACATTTAGAAACTTCCAGAGAGTGATCAGTCTCAAAGAAACCGTTCAAGGAAGTGCAGCAGCTCGAAGACAACCTCAACCAAGATTAGGATAATGATGATCCACTCAAGGCGGGAGGAGTGACGCTCGTTGAGGTGGCTCTTCAGCAGCTCCATTAACTCAATACAATGGTTCAGCTTCACATTCATCACCTGTGGAAAAATTACACTTAATCCTTGTTATGAGTGGCCCATCTGACATTCTCTGTCTGTCTGTCGGTCTCTTTCTCTCTCTCTCTTTACATCAACACCTTAGTAAAGAAAAACTGCCTAATACAATTCCCTGTTTACCTATGAAGCTATCTGCCAGTTTCCCTCAAATTGTAGAAGTAATTATGTGTATGTAGTAGTTATAGTTGCAAACCCAGGCTCATCTGAATGTTAACATATTGACTGCAGGCTAAAGGTGTCCCCTCCTACAGACCACTACCCTCCTTTTGGGGGGATGGGGACAGAAAGTTGAGGGATGTTTGTATAACTTGGCATACCTACTGCCCAGTTATGTCAGTGCCACCACATAGAGGTGTCCCTATCCGGCACCAATTAGGTGTAAAAAGATGTGATCTAGGCCCATATTCTTGTCAACTGAGGAAGCTTCCTAACACCCTTTCCTACATGATTTACTTCGTTTACTACACCTTACTGCCTTCTTCTGTATTACCTAAATCCTTCCAATATTGCCATATTGTCCATACATAATGTAAAAAAAGGATATTGTATTAACCACCCATATCCATAAACAAATAGCTAGGGAACGGATGTTAGGGAGCTTCTTAACAGCCGAGATGATGAGCTCTAGAATACGTCCCTTATTTCCAACAAGGATGGTTACATATATTATTACAGGAGCTCCTTGGGGTAGCTATGTCTGCCAAAATATCACCCTTTTTTCATACATCTGATGCTGAAAATTGAGGGAAGTGGCATCTCAGCTTTATAGTATTAATTAAACTTTACATGGTCAATAGTTCTGTAATTTACTGAGGAATTACTGTATTTTTAAAACTGTATATAATGAGGTTTTTCTGTATTAATGATAAACACTATTGGACAATATCCACCGCCAAAGCATGCCTGTGAGGTATAGGGACCTGAGGCTAGTCTGCAGTTGTCCACATAATTCAACCTCTTCAGCCCAATTACTGCATAGCTTATATTTTATTCTTGCTATTTCCACATATTTTGATTCAGCTTAGGAGAGACTTTCAACTGGAGAGGCTAATACTGAACAGTAAAGCCTTCATTAATCTCTTCTGTATGAGAGACTGTCCCATGCTGAATAAAACATTCTTGAGAGGAAAAAAAAAAAGTCACTGGACTGAAAGGGTCACTAGCCTTTGTCCTAGGTACCATAATTCTCTACTTACAGTTGGTGGTGCTGTGTACCCTAAGTGGAGTGAAGCAGCTAGCAAGGTGGGAATTAACTAAAAAGAACATCACCCAGATTCAAAGAGTTACCAGTAATTAGCAATACATGATTTAGACATCGCAAGGCTGCAAGACTTACCGAGGTGCGCTTGGTAACACTGAGGTAATCAGAGGTCTTCTTGTAGAGCTGCTCCAACTGTTCGTGTTCCCAGTAGAAGTCAGGAACGTCAAGGAGGTCAGAGCTGAGGTTGATGAGGTGACGCAGAGCACACAGCTGACCCAGACGCTGCAGCACCTCATCCTGACTCAGCACCACATGCCCTGTTTTGCTCAGTTCCTGGAATGGCCACAGAATTGCACAATAATGTCCATATTTATACACACAATTTCTTGCAGCAACAAGACACCTACATGGGCAAACTGGTTAACTCTTAAAGCCAATGATGCATTCTCTTAGTTTACGCTTGTTATCTCCAGACTATAGGTATTTCTTTCGTCTTAAGAGAGATTTTTGTAGTGAATGGAAAAGTGAAAGGTATACTTAAGGTATACTTAACTCCTCCAGTTTGAAAAGTCTCTCTTGAACTTTTAAAAAGCTGTCCAGAAACAACATGAACAAAATGAAAATATGTTATCAGACTGAATGGATTCAACATGATGAGAATATGTTAAAGTTCAAAGTTTTTAGAAACATGAACAACAAAAATGACTTTGTGCATTTTTATTCTGCAATGGACAGGATTACTAAACATGGTGTCCTCATAAGGTTGCATTTTCAAGTGCTGATGATATGTTTGGAGGAGTATTTGGAAGAAGAATATTGCTTCATTTATAAGACTTACAAAGACCTACAATACCCTTCATACCACATCCTCAGAGCAAAAAGAAAGGCCACAGAAATTAAACAGAGAACATGGTGTACGGAGAAAGTGAACAGAAGCATTGTTTTACTGAACAACTTAGTGTCCCATAATGTTTCATGCATCATGTTTGAGACTGGAACACAAGTGGTGAGAACTGCCTCTACCACAACTGAGGAGTTGATTATGCAGTGGGAGGTCAGACAGGAAGAGTGTAAGGCAGGGGTTTAACATGTACCATCTAAAGACTGTGAACAATCACATACAGTATAGGAGAAACCTTTCAAGGGGTACAAAAAAGAATTTGCGAACATAAATACAACATTAAGAGGTTCTATCTATCTACAGTATCTATCTATAGCCAGGTGCCATAATCCCATAAGGAGTGGCCATTTGTCTTTGAGTTAGGTTATTTTATGGGGAGGGGCACTAACCCTCTGCCAACCCACTTGTTGATATGTAGGAAACACGTATGTTTTGGTTATACGATAACCACCCAGCACTGTAAATAATTTCCTGGCTTACAGGAAACCATTAAGCTTGTCACTTAATGTAAAGCCACCTGAAAATGAAAGAAGAGAAATAAAAGGTGACAGGACAGTAAATATGAATAATTCAACTGCTAGGCATAAGTGAGACACTGACCACAAAATTAACTGGGAGGTTGCTAAGTTCATTAGGTATGAAAATGACATATGTTGTAAAAGAAGGTGTCTTGAATCTGCTTAAATCAAAAGACTGATTAAGTTTAACAAAAACATGGGATTTTTTATGTTGGCTAAACCACTGGCATACTTACTAACTAATGGGAAGCCTGACTTGCCCAATTACATTGTTTCATAAGAATTGTTGTCACTGTTTCATGTGTCACAAGAACCTTGGCCTGGACTATTTAAGCTGCTTGATTTTACCACTGTGTGTCATTCCTGAGGAAGCCAGCTTTGTGAAACATAGAATAAAATGGGTCCCTTCTCTGCACCTGGAGAGATATTATTGTACTAAAAGAACAGAACAGATGTGATAATTCTTACCTCTGACACATACTCAATATTGTCAATGTAAGTGTCCAGTGAGGCTTCCCAGATGCCCAGTTTGACGGACATGGCCAGTACGTTGCTGAAGGTGTATTTCTCCAGGTTGGTCTGGCCTTCTGGGTTCAGTGTGATCTTGTCTCGCACCAGTTTTGTTTTGACCCTAACCAAACAGTGTCAGGTTAATATTTGTACAGTAATTTTATCATGGCAAATCTATTTTATTATTATTATTGCAATAACACATTATTATTATTATTATTACTATTATTACCATATTATATTTTCTATTCTTTATTAACATGATCATCCAACATGAAAAACCATCAAAGCAAGGGAACATATGAAAGTTGGCAAGCTGGAAAAAAGGAGTTTTACAGGCAGAAAAAGCAAGACTACAGTATACTTACGGGACATCACTGTACTTGTAGGTCAGACTCTCACACTCTTCCTGCACCACCCTCTCGTTATACGCCCCCTCTTGGAAAGTCTTCAGAAAGCGTAAGACATTGGCACGTTCCAGCTCCCCGATATTCCAGAAGACTACTGCCCCCTCTCGGAAGAAATAAATCTCTCGGTGCTCTGGTTCTAACTTATATGAGGCCACTGCATGGAGCACGTCTTCTGTACTTCCATCTGGGGTAGAGGAATGATGCAGTGTTTGCCTTTACTTGACACCTTCAATCTGGTGACATCTTTTTCACTTCAATCAGGACTGGTATGCTTTAAATGACAGCATGGTGCATAAAGTGTTATAAATCTTACGGGTACCAGACATGGATACTGTAAAGCGTAAATTACAAAAGAATCAGTCAGTTCTTATGTTATTCCATTCACTGGATAAATTACTACTTCAGCCAAATGCATCTTTTTTGTATTCTTACTACCACCAGACAAACATACTCGGCTTCTGGGACATCTTTCTAGCGGGGTTTTATAGAGACTTCTTCTATCATCTGAAGGTATCAAGAACAAAATAAAAAACTATAACACTGGACTGAAGGGGTTAATATGGACAGCTTGCACACACAAACAACTGATGAAGAGTACAGTACAGCAGATTATAAAAAAAATAAAAAAGTTTCAAAGTAGTTACATTTAATTTGTGCTGTCCTGTAACCCAAAAAGCCATTTAATTCACTGGGTGCTGGCTGTACTAATCACATAGCCAACAAACGGATGCCTGGTGGTCTAGTGGGTTAAGGCACTCTAACTGAGAGTGGCCTTTAAACGTTTATATCCAAGGGAGGGTTGGGGTTTACTGCTCATATGATGCCATTCAGGGGAAAGTCATTTGTCACGCTCTCTTCTAATGTCTGGGATGAGTAGCCTAGCCCCAGGTTCCTATGCTCCTCAAGGGACAATAAAGAATTGGATGATGGAATAAAGACAGCTGGCACACATGATGACAAGTACTGTGCTGTTTATTCAAATACTTCATCTTCTGTTTTAAAATGAAATGAAGAAAATAATATTTATTCTGTGGAGTGTACCTGAGGTCATGGCAGCGGGAGTATAGAGGCCCTGCTCTGACAAGCCTGCCATCAGTTTGTCCAGATGGTACTCATCAGCTGTTGCATATGCTGTCACCTGCCATTCCTGCAAGGCATACCAGGTTATTAACACATGTATCATCTTCTCAGTACAGTACCTGTATTCTACTGTCCTTGTATCTGGTCCCAAAAATTAACTATGGAATCATAAGGAACACAACAAATTAGTCTTACTAAGTGTTTGGCCTTAACAGAGCTACAGACGATTACAGTTGCTAACCTATTTACTGTACCATACAACCTTTACAGCTTCTAACTTTTGGATACAAACTTTTTCTGTAAAGAACTACTGAGCTATTCTGTCAGTGACATCTACAAACAACTGAACTGCAACCCATCACACTTGGGTGTGATCACTTTTACAGAACAGTTCTCTGGCGAATACAGCAAGATCAAGGGTGGGCCTTTATACTGTGTATTTATGTTGTACAGTAGACTAACTGGCCTCAGACAATTTTTTAAAGATACCTTGTGGCCTAATGCATTACAGTGACACATGCAAGAGTAAGGCCGAGGGTTGTTTAGGGTGCACTGCTATTCAGGAGCCAGCAGTCAGTCACTCTCTCTAAAGCTGTCAAAACTGAGTGGCTTAGCCCCACACCCCAATGTTTCTTATGTGGTAATACTGGAATGGATGATAGATGTATGGATGGATGGATATACAGTACAGACCAGTACTGGTACTTATTGAGACTTGATAAATGGTAGCCTACAGCAATGATATTTCTGTATCTACCTGTATTCACAAATGCTTTGTGCAAACAGTATTTGGCCTCAGTGATTTCAACTTGTAAATTTTTAGTTATGAACCAACTCTCACAAACAATTAGGTTCAAAAGAAGCAACTGGACTGTACTTTGTATAACAACTCCAACAAAAAATATTGAAGCAAAATTATGTTATCTGTTTTCCTGCCTGCAGTATCAAGTTAACAGAACACATCACATAAAACTACTGTAATATAACATGCAACAACTACAGCTGTGTCAGATTTTAGAATTAAAGAAAACAGAGGTGAGCTTACACGACGTGGTGGTCTGACAACTTGAACTTCAGGCATGGAAAAGTCTGGGTCAAAGGTTAGAAATTTATGTCGTGCCACTGGAGAAAACCCAGCCACTGTCTCCGCCTGCAACAATATGTGCAATCAGTCTTCGTGTAAAATTTTACTTGGAGTTGTTTCGTTATTAAAGAACTAGTGGTAATAAATTACAGACAACATCTATTCGTCACTGAAGGCTGCTTGTTACTGATTACACAGTTGCTTTAAGGTCAGAAATTACTATATTTTTGTGGTTTTTAACTCCTGTATCATGAGAAAGAAGCAGGTCTCACTTAAAGTTGATTCATTTCAAGTTTGCCAGACCACATCCTTGACTCTAAGTGAGAAATGACTGTGCTCGCTATGGCTGAGAAGGCTTTCTAGCACCACTTCTTTAGCAGTTTTATTCAGCTATTGCAGCTTATTATTCTCCAGTATGTTATCTGTACCTTCCTAAAACACACATACTTTACTGTAGCTTCTATAAAGACTGTAGAAGAATGTAGCTACCATAAACAAAAGCAGACTAGTAAGGATGGGGTGCTGGGAAGCCTCCTTGACTGCCAAGAAATCAGTACTGTATCAAAATTCTCTCTCTCCATCTATTAATCTCTTACTCTGGGGTGTAGTCAGGATCTCACTGAAGTGGAGGAGGAGAAGGCAAACTTTCAACCAAAACAGTGTATACTGGCATCTGCTACAGGAAATAAAATTCACATAACTGTATTTTCACTCTAAAATCTATTCTAAATTGACCAAATTACTCTGGACAGTATGTTTTTGGTCCATGCAAGGTAAATCTGTCAGTAAGTGCAGCCTTACAATAGCTACCATATGTAATAAACACAAGCAATGTAAATAAGGATTATTGCATTAGGTTACTGGTACATAAAATTTATTAAGCACTGGATAACCTTCTACACTGGAAAAGAGGCTTAACAGGACATACATTTTTCATAGTTAATACAATTTGGTGGGATTTTATGGTGTCCTCA
Organism: Birgus latro; assembly: GCA_018397915.1. Lineage (NCBI taxonomy): Eukaryota > Metazoa > Arthropoda > Malacostraca > Decapoda > Coenobitidae > Birgus > Birgus latro. The sequence goes on along the minus strand of JAGKTI010006951.1, from coordinate 16,154 downwards.
ATATTTGGGATACAGTACTCTTGACTTAGTAAGGTTTTGTGGTAGTCACTGTGATATTGTGAGTGAAGGGAAAGTGAGAAATTGACTAGGAGCGTTTATGTGAGTGAGGTGGATGGAAAGGGGGATCAAGGATGGGGTCAAGATGAGAGTGGCATGAAATGGAGAGAATCTCTCGGAGATGTGGAGATGATTTGTTCACAGCCATCCCTTCAAGAATGAAGGAATCTGATGATATATATATATACAAATAAACAGACAGATATGGTACACAGACAAGCAGATGATATCGTGGGATTTTACAGCACAGTGCTTCAAACTTACTGCTTCAGCATCTTCCTGAATTTGCTTCTTCTTCCTCTGAGTTCTCTTCTTGATCTGCAGTGATGATATTCTGCTGTGGACATTACTGAACCCTCCTCTGTCCCTTGATGCATGTCTTATACTTGACAACGTAATACCATTCATGTGCTTTCTTGCCAGTCTGTTTGTGTTGCCCAAAACAGATGACGACAAAGCAAATTTTCTGGTTCCAATGACATTTACTGTCTGTTTTCTCTGTTCTGCTGTTCTTGAGGATAAATTTTTGAAAGCCAAACTCTGGAACATTCGAATATTGTCTATGTATGGCCTGCTACAGTGAACATCTTTTAAACATGTTCTTGATGTCGAATCTCTGAAGGGTAAAGTCTGAAACCTTCTAATGCTGTCCTGGTACGGCTTACTGCACTGAACTTCTTTAACACATGCTCTAGGGGGCAAATCTTCGGTGAATACACTCTGAAATCCTCTGAAGTTCTCCACATACGGTTTTCGAACAGGTAAGGCACTGATTACACCTAATTTCTTACCATTACTCTCACTAGAAAATGGAAGGTACGAAAACCTTCCATAATTTACATTTTTCTTAATGCCCTTCCCACTCAACGATGATAGGAATGATAACGACCTCGAAGAATCACTGATTTTGCACTTAATTGAGTCTACAAGCAAGCACCATGAGGAGTCGGCGAGACTGGGAGTTGATGTCTGCAGTACACGGGTTGTGACGGTGTTTCTTGTAATCAGTGCTCTTCCCCACATGACTGGTGGTTCTGTAAAAATTTAAGTGTATCAGTGGCACGTATAAATGAGCAAACAGTAGGGAAAAAGCAAAATAATACTGTAATGATTAAAATGTATCAGTAACAGATATATGAGAAGAGCATCTAAGAGAGAGAGAGAGAAGTAGTTAGCTTACCATAATAAAAGTGTATTGGTAGCATGTGTGTATGAAGAACATCCAAAAAGAAAAATACCCCACGAAAAATCTACAAAAATGAGGTCAGTGGTAGGTGTATGTGAAGGGCATCCACACAGTAAAACAATTGGAAAAAAAAAAAGAATCCTGCAATAACATGTCTCAGTGGCTGCCTGGGTGGATGTCAGCAGCATTCATTATAAATTAAAAAAAAAAAATCTTGTAATAGTAAAAGTACCATTGGCTGCTGTATGTACAATGAATCTATAAAGAAAAATAAAGTAAAAAAAAATATACTACGTGGAGGTGGCCATGGATATGCCTGTGAATTGAGACAAGATTCCAGGGGCCTGAATGATGTATTATTGATTGTGTGGCCCATTTCACTGGTGCTGCTGGTTCTCTCATTTTCATACCAGTACAGTAATCCCTCTAATATCCGGACGTCCAATAACCGGACATACTCACTAACCAGACATTCTGGGCTGCCCAACCCCCAAAATGAAAAAAAATCCAAAAAAAAAATCAATTAATTTTCAATTTTTGGGGACCGTGTCAGTTTGAATTTCCCGCGCGTGCCAATCCCCTCTGTTTACACTCGTGACGCCACTATCGGTCGCCATTACCCACTCCCCTCCTCCCTCATGAACAACTCCGAAAATGGCGGCCGAAGTGATTGCTTTTGTGGTGATGCCCTACCTCCTACAGTGCTTGATACTGCTCTTCACCTTCTTCATCATGTGTGTGATGATGGCCCTGCCTCCTGAGAAGAGGAAAAGAGTGGTTCTGACTCTGGAGAAGAAGAGGCAGATATTGGACAAGGTGGACGCCGGCTGGTCAACAGGGCGCATCTTACGTGAGTTCAACCTCCCTCGCTCCACCTTGTTTGATATCAAGAAGTCCCGAGACAAACTACAGCAGTACACGGCTGATTTTGCATCGAAGACCAGACAAAACATGCAGAGGAAGGTGATGTTTGCTCCTAAGTATGCAGACATCGACCGCTCCACGTTGATTTCGTATCGACAACAACGTGCTGCTGGTGTGTTGGTACGTGGAACGGAGCTGAAAACTGCTGCTGAGGAGTTCACAAGGCTCCATGGATCATCACTAGACCACACGGGAATTTACTGTTGTGTACAGTGCAGTGAAGTGATGCTATTCCAGTCATAAAAAAAAAAAAAAGCCTTGGTGAAAGTGTTGGTGAGAAGTGCTGGTGATTCTCAAGTGGAAAGGTGTGTCAGGTGCAACGTCTTTCTGTCAGAGTCTGAGATGATAGAGTGGGTTATTACATCAGGACGGCCGCTTTTTGTTCGTAAGTACCCTAACTTCATGCCTAACGTGTTTTCATCATGCTGTACATGTTAAAAAATTACAGAAAATGTTTAATCATAATTTCCTGCTTGCTGTTTAATTTTTCCATGCATGGTTCTTAAGTAAAACAGCTAGAAAAAAGGTTGAAGCAGTTAATTTCATGTCTGGTCCTAACCTAACCTAACCTATGGTTACCATAAAGATTTTCATGCCTAACCTGTTTTCATGGTGCTGTTAATGTGTTAAGAAGTTACCCTAAATGTTAATCATAATTTCCTGCTTGCAATTTAATTTATCCATGCATGGTTCTTAAGTAAAACAGCTAGAAAAAAAAGGTTGAAGCAGTTAATTTCATGTCCAGTCCTAACCTAACCTAACCTAACCTATGGTTACCATAAAGATTTTCATGCCTAACCTGTTTTCATGGTGCTGTTAGTGTGTTAAGAAGTTACCCTAAATGTTTATCATAATTTCCTGCTTGCAATTTAATTTATCCATGCATGGTTCTTAAGTAAAACAGCTAGAAAAAAGGTTGAAGCAGTGAATTTCATGTCCGGTCCTAACCTAACCTAACCTAACATTGTGTTAATCATAATTTCCTTCTTTTAAATTAATTCTTTCATGCATGGTTATTAAGTGCACCAGCTATGAAAAAGGTTGAAGCAGTGAATTTCATGTCCGGTCATAACCAAACCTAACCTAACTTTAACCTAACCTAACCATTTTTCTGGTAGCAATTAACATCATTTACTGTATTTGATGCTTTGTATCCAATAATTTAGTGCATAAAATGTGAGAAAAGATTATTTCCATGTCCGATACTTACTTATACTATGCTGGCAAGTTCTGAGCTCCTATGACTCACTCACCCCTAAATCATCATTTTTTGGTTAAAATTCAATAAATTCATGCTATGTATGCATTATTTATGTGAAAAGGGACCTAAATAAGTGCTAACCATGTCCACTAGGGAGGTAGGAAGGTAGTTTTCTGATTTAGGTTAGGTTAGGTTAGGGTCATGAAAAACCAGTGCTGGAGCTTCAGGACCAATATCCGGACAAAACCAATATCCGGACATGCCTTTGGCTCTATTACATCGGATATTGGAGGGATTACTACTTATTTCTCCTAGTTTTTTGGACCTTACCTAAGATACCTCATCCTACCCTTGGGCAGAAAAAAGAAAAAAAAAGAAAAAAGGAGGTAATAATGATACTGATATTTTGGTAGTTCAGTGAGAACTTATATAGAACCATCAGGGAAACAAAACCAACAGGAAACAACTCTCTTATCATAAAAATACTTTCCAATGTATTGAAAATAACAAGTAAAGCAAAAAAGAACTGGCAGAGTACTCCAATTTACATGAACCATTAATTTATCCAGCACTATAGTACTGGAATGGATATCCTCCTGGATTTGTACCAATACAGTATACCAGCTGTTATAACGGCTACCGGAAATAGTGAATGAATTTTGAGACTGAGTGCAGTAGCTACATTAATTCCTGTACTAACAAAGACATATTTTTTATTACAACTTGAGTTTCTGTTAGGCTAGATGATTTTATTCAAAAGTGAGAAAGACCTACATTGGTGAAGGGGTTCTGGTACTATTGTCATTTCAATATGAAATCTATCTATCTATTGCCAGACGCCATAATCCCGTAAGGGGTGGCCATTTGACTTTTGAGTTATTTGTTTTACAGGGAGGGGAATCATTCTTGTTACTTTGGGGATGTTCTGCAGTTAAATCTCACCGGCGCAGACATCTTTTCCTCTACGACATTTCCATTAGATATCACTAATAACAGATGTATAAAGTTTTTAATTCTAACCACTTTGGGGCCATGACCAGAATCACATTACTGACTGTAGCCAATCACTGGTCAAGTTGCTGCCAGCCAACACAGTGTTACCATGGTCTCTGTAAGCAAAGGCACTCTCCCATTCTTGCTCTTATTTTTCTAGCATGTGAGGTTAATAACTATGGTAGGGTCAGAACTTGTTTTGGTTAGGGCTGCATTACTCAAATCTACGTTAAGCTGTCTTCAGGATAGGGTAATGCCTCAAGTGAGCTGCAACTACCTCACAGCTGGGGAGGGGTAATAAACCAAAAATCGTTTCTAAATACTAGCGTAAAAATCGCATAAATCAAATTAGAAAACAAGGAGGCAATGCAGATTTATCGTCAAATTCTGTATGGGGTGAAACGAAAAAATTACCGGAGTTCAAGATAACTGAATTTAACCCTTCCAGCGAGAAATACCTCTCCTTAACTGAGATCATCTTGAGATACGAAAAATATAACCCAAACATCCCCTGGCTTAGGCGGTTAACATAATAAAGCCTTCATTTGTTGCATCACCTGAAATATCGTGTTGTAAATGCATGTAAACAATTGAACAGTTATTTCAGATACTGCACACTTAAAGTTCACGCAAAATCATAATTACGGTAACGCTATAAAGACATAACAATATACATGAGAGGAATATATGTCAAAAAAAGATCCACCACCCTCACCACAACACCGGAGACGAGATGTAAACAATGTGTCCGATTGCGTTCTACCCACTTGAAAAAATAACTAAACTACAATTATCTAAACATTGCATTTGCTAATTATCTGTAACCTGATTTGTCACCATCTTTCAGCACAACAACTTTCCATATGAGTATCCTTTTACTATTGTGGTCATATATGAATTCTCGAGAAATGTCTCTAAAATTGCGAACGATGTCTCTAAACTTAAAAATTCCCGGAAAACGCGAGAAAAAGTGTTGAAATATATAGAACGTCGCCAAAGCGCATAAAATTTCTGGAATATTGCTAGATTTCTTTTTCACAGATGATCAAAAATGTCGCTAAATAAAACCGGTCTTATCCTTGGGAGCGCCCACCATTCCCTCACTCGCTGAGTCGCTGTGGTGTTACCTAAAGTGATAACACTGAGTACGCAGGGTGATTACCACAGTGGGTTAAGGCACTCCAAATGGATTTGACCTATGGGTTGACAAAAAAAAGTGTGAGCAATCCTTTAATCTCCCTTATACTGTACCTGTAACTATTGTGTGTGTGTGTGTGTGTGTGAGAGAGAGAGAGAGAGAGAGAGAGAGTGAGTGAGTGTTTTGCCTGCATCTCACAGTACAGAATGCAGTCAGCACGGACATGGAAAGGCTAGGCATGTTTCATCGTCATGGCATGCTGATGTGAGAGGAGCATGTGGAATTACGTGGAGAGACTGGCTACGAGAGAATGTGGGGTTACGTGGAGAGACAGACAAATGAGAAAGTTAAGGAGTGTTGTGGTGTTGATGTGGATATGAGCGAAAGTGTTAGGAGAAATACTTTAAGATGGTTTGGCCACGTAGAGAAACTGATCAGAAGAGTACATGTGAGTGAGGTGGAGGGGGGGATAGGGAGAGGGGGAGCCCAAGGATGAGATGTGGGGATGGAGAGGAATATGAGAGAAGGACGGGAGTTGAGTTGGAGGGAGGGCAGGGAAATGGCAGATGACAGGGCGACTTGGAGGCGATTTGTATGTGGCTACCCCTTGCGGGATTAAGGCGTCCGGCACTAAACAGACAGATAGATAGATGGAAAGATAGGTCGATAGACAGATAGATAGATTGACTGATAGAGATTGGTCGGTAAAATGAGTTAGATGAATAGATAGACAGATAGATCGATAGATAGACTGATAGATGGATAGATAGATAGAGGTCGATAGATAGATGGATAGATAGAGGTCGATAGATAGATGGATAGATAGGTCAACTGACAGATAAATAGATAGACAGATAGATATTCGCTATTCCCAGACACTTCTTTATTCAACCCGTCAAGTTAGCAGTGTCTTTCCTATACCGAATGAAATCGTCTGGAGGTGTACCACGTAGGAATGGCGTCAGCGGTTGGAAGTGATTGATGGCCTAAAGTACCTTGACAGTAGTAGTAGAAGTAGTAGTAGTAATAGTAGTAGTAGTTGCTTGTTGTTGTTGTTGGAGTAGCAGTAGTTGCAACCCAGTCTCATGCGAACCCAGTGGACTGCAGGCTGAAGATACCCTTGTCCTGCAGTCCACCATCCTCCTTTTGGGGGGAATGGAGAGACGTGTGTGTGTGTGGAGTAGAGCCAGCCAGTCATATCAGTGCCACCACGTGAAGGCGTCTCTCTCCAGCACATCCGTGAGAGCCTTACGTAACATCGCCATCACAATAACACGTAACGGCCGAAACTGATAACTGTTTGAAGGTTCAGGAAAATGATTACCGTAACTTTGCTCTCGTAACTTATCATCATCATCATTATTATTATTATTATTATTATTATTATTATCATTATTATTTATTACTGATAGAACGTTGATGATGATAACAATAAAATAAATATGTTNGAAACTGATAACTGTTTGAAGATTCAGGAAAATGATTACCGTAGTTTTGCTCTCGTAACTTATCATTATTATTATTATTATTATTATTATTATTTATTATTGATACAACGTTGATGATGATAATAATAAAATAAATTTGTTATTGTCATTTTTTCTTTTAGGAAGGGCGGTAAAGAGAGGAGCGCACTGGTTTTCTCCCAAGCTCCTTGTTCTTCCTATAAATGAATAAATAAAATCTTCGTATGCAGTTTCCACGTTTCCTCTGATTGCACGTGAAGAAACTTTACATCTACTGTATTAATTGTGTATAGAGAGAGAGAGATATGGATAGATTGCATATATACGAGGCTGTATTTTCCCGTCTGCTGTTTGAAAGATGTATTATTGCTGTATTTATTATTATTATTATTATTATTTTGTACAGGTGGCGTTACAAGAGGGTAGTGGCGGGTGGATGTTGGGAAATGAGTCGCCGAGGAATAGTTGCTACGTAATCTCCCAGAGTAAAGGGCATCAAGAGATCAGCGTCCGTCACTTCATCGTCACCCCTCGCGCTGACTGGAGGTAGGGATGAGTCTGTCTGTCTATCTGTCTGTCTCTTTATCTATCTATCTACCTGCCTATCTATCTACCTCTCTATCTATCTATCTGTCTGCCAACCTACGTACCTACCTACCTTCCTTTCTAATTATCTATCTATAAAAATTTATCTATCTACCTACCAGCCAGCCTACCTACCTAACTACCCATCTGTCTGTCTATCTATTTCTCTATCTACCAACCTACCTTCCTGCCTACCTACCCACCTACCTACCTGTCTATCTTATCTATTCAGGCTTATCTATTTCTCCATCTGCCTAAGCTGATCTATCTATCTATCTATTTTCCTATCTATCTATCTATCTATCTAACAAAATATCTAATCTTATCTAATTCACCCTAATTAGTTTTTGCATTTTTTTTAACTCATATTTTTACCTAGGTCCTCAAAATTCTAACTTTGGCCTAAAATTGCCGTCTCTCCGTCTTGAATATTGAGCTGTGGAAGGATATTTATCACTAGAATATGGCGCTAGTCACGAGGAAGTGCCCTGAGGGGGATGTAGGGGAGCAGTATTGTCCTTCTCTGCCTCTGAGCTACGTGAAATTAGCCGCAAAAGGACGAAAATCTGGGTCGAGGCGAGATGAAAGGAGTGTGGTTTCGTTTTCTGTTGATATTAGAGTCAGTGAGTTGTTGTTGCTGTTGTTCTTGTTGCTGTTGTTGATACCCCCGGCCATCAGAGGTAAAGGGGGGTTATGTATTCACCCGTCTGTCAGTTTGTGTGTCTGTCCTCAACCTATCTCAAAAAGTTATGGATGGATTGCAATGGTATTTTGTGGATACGTGGGTTATGGGAAGAGTTGATTACGTTTTGGTCGTGTTCTGAGTTGTCTGGTATAGGCTTTGGCGGGGGTATGCGCTCTCTGAGTACTGTCTAGTTGTTGTTGTTGTTACTGTTGTTCTTGCTTAAACTTGATTTGTCCGGATGAGCAGCCTCGTCGACCACAAGTAAGCAACTGGGGCCGTCCTACAGGTACAGTACAGCACGGTATATACACCGTGAATGGATCCAGCGTCCCAAAATGGTACACAAGGCTTCACCAGGGCTGGACCAGGATCCCGCCCTAGGTTGAGGTACGGGGAGATGTGAGGAAGTTTGCCTCCTGGGTGGACCCCGAAGCTGCTTCATCCCACAATGGGCACACAGCATCACCACGTTTAGGCTCCTCGTCAATGAGTATAGATAGATAGATAAAAAGAGAGATAGACAGACAGACAATACCAGAATCCCGCCTTTCAGCAACTGCTGGATATGCCCCTGATATCAGTATCGCTTATATTGCAGCGCACCGGCCTGAGGGAGTGTGGGAGGCAGTGACATGGAGGCAGTGATGAGGCTGGAAGTAATTTTTTTGCTTGGCTGTCTCTTGTCGGTCAGTTCAACAGGCACACGACAGACCCAAGTTCCAACCCTCCTAGAAGATGAAGTTCCAGCCACTGTAGAAGATCAAATTCCAGCTCTCAAAGTTCCAACCGTCCTACAAGACAAAGTTCCAACGGTCGTAGAAGATAAAGTTCCAACGGTCGTAGAAGATAAAGTTCCAGCCGTCTTAGAAAATGAAGTTCCAGTCGTTCGAGAAGATCAAGAAGCTGCACCTGCCCGCTACCGTGTGTTGGTGATGATACCTGTGGGGAGCCGAAGCCTGTACCTCCTGTGCCGCTCCCTCTCCGCTGCCCTGGGTGACGCCGGCCACTCCGTCACGCTTGTCTCCACCTTCCCCGCATCCATGAAGTAAGCACCCTACTCATCCTCCTCCACATCTTCCCTAATTTCCACTTCTAGGCGATTTTATTGAGTTCTAAGGGCCCTGATTATTAAAACTGAGAGTGCAGAGGTGTGAGAAATCTCTCTGTTTCACTGACGGTAAGTTTTGAAGCACGTGATCACAACAGAACACTAGCAACATAAGCCCGCTCCCTGCCTCGTTTTCCGGGAAGCTGCATATCCACTTACAAAATCCCATTCTGGCTACCCTTTGATTGCACCCACCCACCCACCCATTCCACCCAGTCTGCGCATCCACATGTCTGCCTGTCCACCCACCCACCCACCCACCCCACTTGCCCACCTACCTCTTCCCACACACCCATCTACTCCACCGCACCCATCCACCCAACGGCCTACTCACCTACAAAGCTCCACCTGCAGGATGCCTTGCGAGTTTACACACACACACACACACACACACACACACACACACACACACACACACACACACACACACACACACACACACACAGAGGTATACCAAAAATATCTGACCTTCCTGTATCGTTGTTAATTACTCTCATAAATGTCTGGAACGAGATGTCAAGCCCCGGATCGTATACTCTGGATTGTACAATAAAGGACTGGCATCTGACAAGCATCTTTACGTTCCTATAGTTCTTTCACCTTTGCTTGGCCTAGATTTTCGTCCATTTGTAGCGTCTCCTCCTCTTCCTTCTTCTTCAGGCACGAGAATGTGAGGGAGGTGCACACAGGAGGCGACAACTCAGCCATGGAAACCTCCAACATCTTCAGCATGAACGGCAAGGTACAAATTATGTCCATGATGGAAAACGCCAGCATCTCCATCGGCCGCAAGATGTGGTCTAACGAGGCCATCAAACAGCTCTGGCGGGACCGTAACGACTTTCACGCCATCGTCATCATCGGCCACATTAACGAAATCGCCGTTCCCTTCCTCCTGGGTTACGAAGGCGCTTATATCAATATATGTACCCCTGGCGTGGAGTTGCAGCACTTAGCCCAGCAGGGAAATTGGGTGCCGATGTCCGTCCTTCCCTCCATCATCCATCCCTTCACCAACGACATGAGCTTTCTGGAACGCGCCATCAACCTCCCGACTGAGATGATGCGAACGATCGGTCTTCACTTCTGGCGGTACCGCAGCATGCAAGTGTTCTTGGAGGAGGTTTTCCCCGGGTTTCCTCCCCTCGCCTCCCTCTACCACAACAGCTCCGTGACGCTGTTCAATAGCCACTTCGCTCTGGATGGTTCTGTGCCGCTGCTGCCGACCCAAGTTGAAGTTGGTACTATCAACGTCAAGCCTCCACATCCACTTCCTCAGGTCGGGTTTGTTTTGTTTTTCTTCTTCTCATTTCCTTGTTTCTTTTCCTTTCACCTTTTTTTTTTCTTGTACTTTTTTTTTTCCCATTCAGAGACCATCTACCTCTGGATGGTTTGGTTGTGTTTACGTGTCATATTCTACCCGTTCCTGATTGACCTTCAGCAACATCATAAAGAAATCTAAGTAAGGTTGTGCTTCTAATAAAGGTCAATAAAGATTAAAGAAAAAAGACTGTGAATCTTGTAAATAAAGAAATCTAAATTAGTTGAAGCTTGTAATGGATGGTAAACAAAGGAATAAATTAAAATAAAGTGACATTTGTTGACGTGTTCACAAGATGGCGGGTCTTTGTTTACGCCATACTCTTCCCTCTTGTGTTGGAGCTTGTAAATAAATAAATATAAATAAATTGGAGCTTCTAATAAATGGTAAATAATGCTAAATAATAAAAATAAAGTGACAATGACTCCATTTTGACGTGTTTACAGGATTTGGAGGAGTTTTTGGCGGGAGCAGGGGAGGCAGGGGTTATTCTGTTTAGCCTTGGAAGTTTGGTCAAGAGTGCAGACATCCCACCGCACCTTAAGGTAAAAAATAAATTACTAGATAGATAGATAAACAGATAGATAGATAGATAAAAAAAGATTGATATAGACAGATAGGCTTGTCGGTAGAAAGAGATAGATATGGAGAGATAAGTAGAAAAATAAATGAATGAATAGACAGACTGATAGACAGATAGAAAACGAGATTGACAGATAGATAGGTAGGTAAGTGGGTAGGCAGGTAGATGGACAAATTGTTGTAAATAAATAAGTAGAAAGATAAATGAATGAATAGACAGACAGACAGATAGATAGAAAGATACATACATAGATAAATAAATGAATAAATAAGAAGGCGGACAGATAGACGGAAAGATAGATGGAGATAGATAGACAGGTATATAAACAGCTCAATAATTACATATATAAACAGACAGACAGGCAAATAGACAGTTAGACAGACAGATAGATAGATAACTTGCATAGATAGAAAGATAGATAGACAGATAGATACATAGACAGATAGACAACTCGCATTCTGACGACTTTTCATCATCTGTTCCGTTCTGTATTCCTCTTAATCTAGCTTGGCCTAAAATTCCCATCTCTCCAGTTTGAATTCTGAATTATAACAAGAGATTAACGCTATAGAATATGATGCTAGTCACGAAGAAGTGCTATGGGAAGGAGGGAGAGCCGTTGTACTGTCTTTCTCCGCCACTGAGCGACGTGAAATAATCTGCAAAAGGACGAAAATTTGGGCCAATATCGTATTTCTGTGTATTATTATTATTATTATTATTGTTATTATTATTATTATTTTTTTTTTATTATTATTATCTACAGCCAGACGCTATAATCTCGTAAGGGGTGGCCGTTTGTCTTTGAGTTAGTTGTTTTACGGGGAGGGGCACCAACCCTCCGCCAACCCACTTGTTGACACGTAGGGAACACGTATGGGTTGGCTATATGGCTACCACCCAGCGTTGTAAATGGTTTCCTGGCTTACAGGAAACCATTAGGCTTGTCACTCAATGTAAAGCCACCTGAAATGGAAAGAAGAGTAATAAAAGGTGACGGGAGAGGTGGGAGAAATAGGAAGAGAGGAGGACAGACACAGAAAAAGAATGATAAAGGTGAAGGAAGAAGTAGGCAGCACTACATCAAGTGAGTGGATGATGGTCCAATCATACTTACTAATATCCCACTCTCACATTCGACGAGGAGAGTGTATGTGAGTGAGGTGGAGGGGGGGAGAGGGATGGGAAGGCCAAGGATGAGACAGAGGGATGGAGTGGAGAGGAATATGAGAGAGGGGTGTGTGAGCTGAGTGGAGGGCAGTGAAATGGCGAGGGACAGAGCGACATGGAGGCGATTAGTCTGTGGCCACCCCTGACGGGATTGAGGCGTCTGGCAATAGATAGATAGACAGACAAACAGACATTCCTTCCCCACGCAGGCGGCGCTGGTGGAGGGCTTCGGACGAGTGAGGCAGCGTGTGGTGTGGAAGTACGAAGGCGACGATTTGAATCCCCCGCCAAACGTCATCACCCGAAAATGGCTTCCACAGCAGGATATCCTCGGTAAGGCAGGGTGGTCCGTATATAGCCCTCCCATTTGTGTGTGCGTGTGCGTGCGTGTGTGTGTGTGCGTGTGTGTGTGTCTCTCCCTCACCCAAGCCCACATCAGCAGACTGAGCAGCAAAAATCTAAGATCCCGCCAGGTGAGTGTCAAGTGGAGCGCTGTTCACGAACCACCTGTTTCTTGGGACCGAGTGAGACACCTTAACACCTCTTCCTTAGCGATTTATTTTGCTTATCACACCTTAGCTTCCTCTTGTGTGTAATTCATCCCTTTTTGAGTACCTGTAATTTTTTTATCGGTATAATTCGGGAGGATATTGATATGTAATGAGGAGATTAAATAGCAAAGGAAGAAGTGTTAAGATAGCAAGACGTCACCATAGCCACTTATAGTATGGGTGTCTCCTTCAGGCTGCCACTAAGCACCTCATTCTCGGCCTTCCTCTCCATCTCCTTCTGTCTCCCATCCCTTAACACACGTAATTTCTGTACATTTACCTCATGCTCGGTCTTCCTCTCCTTCCGTGCCCTCCAGCAGGACACAATCAAACCCGGATGTTCATGTCCCTATTCAGTAACAACTCCATCTTTCACAGCACATTCCACTTCTCATCCATCCTCTCCATCGCTCGTATCACATGTAATTTCTTACCTCTACCTCATGCTCAGTCTTCCTCTCCTTCTGCGCCCCCTACAGGACACAACCAAACCCGTGTCTTCATGTCCCACTGCGGCAACTTGGGCATGCAGGAGGCCCAGTACCACGGCGTCCCTGTCCTGGCCGTACCAGTGTTTTTTGACCAGGCCCGCAACGCCGCCCGCCTCGAACGCAAGGGATACGCCATCGTCCTGAACTGGGACGACCTGACGGCTGATTCCCTCGTGGACGCCATCACGACCCTAACCTCTGACCCCAGGTAGGTGATTTTAATGCCTGACCTGACCTTACCCAGTTTAATTCCTCTCGTGTTCCTCTGACCCCAGCTTGGTGATTTTAATGTACAACTTGACCTTATCCAACCTGACTTGACTCAATCTGATTCCTCCTGATTAGCCCCGTTCCTCTTCCTCCCCCCACAGGTACCGGGAGCGTCTGTCCGTCGTGTCGCAGTCGGTGAAGGACCAGAAGGAATCGCCGGGAGAGAGAGCGGTGTGGTGGATAGAGTACGCCATCCGCCGCAGAGGCTCGCCCCATCTCGAGTATGCTGGGAGGCGCCTGCATCTCCTCCAGTACCTTATGCTTGATGTTCTTTTGTTTTGGTTTGCCGTGGTTTCCTCCCTGATACTCCTCGCGATTTGTGGTCTCAGGAAACTTTGCCGGTCTCGCTCAACAGGGAAACATAAGAGCGATTAAACATTGGTCTTTATTCTCGTTGGGTGAGGAGGCTCCCAAACGCCTCTTCCTTAGCGATTTATTTTCCAGACTACTCATTAATAGCCCCTGGTTTGCTTCTTATGTCTTTTCAATATCGACATAGACTGCATGAATAACACACAAGAAGACAGTATCGGAGCAGATTCAAAAATAAATCGGTAAGGAAGAGGTGTTTGTAAGCTTCCTAACCTTTCTAGAATAACTCAGTTGCACTAGACTGTCATTTTTTTTTTATTGTTTACAAGTTTGATTTCAGTTTCTCTCTTCCACTTAAATCTAGATCCACACGTGGCTATTCCACTTATTTATATTTAGATCTTCATATGTCTGTTCCACTTATTTACGTAGCCTAGTTCCCCATGTGGCTGTTCCAACTATATTCATATCCGTTCCACCTTTTTGAAATCTAGGTTCTCAAATGCCTGTTCCACTTATTTTACATCCACATCCCCATTTCCTTGTTCCATTTATCGCTGGACTCTGCCACGCTGGTCCACTATCGCATCTGAGTCCTTGTAACCAGGAAGGAACCAGTCCAGAGCGGCTCTACCAGTCTTCTCCGTGTCTAACCTGATGCTGGACGATATTTCCCAGGGATTTGAGTTATAATTCTAATTCTAAGTAATGAATTTTTATAGAAAATTTTAGATTTTTTAATGGATATGAAGTCAAATGCATAAAATGAAGTCTTTAGGATAGTTTTAGACCCTTTTCGTTCCTTCTTAGGCCAGGAGTCTCCAAGGGCACGGCAATAAACACGGTCAGGATTCTTAACGCTTCCCTTTTTAATGTGTTCTTGCTTCCTCCACTTGATCTGAATAAACTTAGGGGAAATAAAGCAGGAATTGTTTTGGTTTGATTTTTTTAATACTGTCTTGACATGTAAACAAAAAAAACTAAACAGAGTAAACCAAATTAACCCCATTTTTGTCATCTCTTTCAGACTCTTCTAAAAATAATTCCACATATTTACCATTTTCGTGAAATTTGGAGTTATAGGATTTGAAATGGTTGGATCAGGAACCACATTTCTTTCACTAAATTAAAGGGTTGGATCGGAAACCATATTTTTCCACTAGATTAAGAAATAGAGCTATAAGATTTGAAAGAACTGAGTCAGGAACCATTTTCTTCCACAAAATAAAAACAAATAATAACAATAATAATAAGCCTTCAAAGTCTCGCCAAACATGACCAGAAAATAACAGATATACCGTATGTTTCACCTCCCTTGTTAGACCACTGACATACACACGGGAAAATCTGACGTGGATATATTCGTACCTGTAGCCCGTCTGAAACGTGAACCCAGTGGACTACAGGCTGAAATTGCTCCTCTCCCGCGACCCACCATCCTCCTTTTGGGCAATAGGGGTAATTTTTCTTTATTCTAGGGGATATTTTTCGTAGCAAGAGACAGTGAAATCTCTAACCATCTCCAGTTCGTAAAGTCTCTCCTGCAGCGATTTAATCCAGCCGAATTGGAGAGACTAACTAGGAGTGTATGTGAGTGAGGTGGAAGGAGTAGAGGAGGGGGAGACCGAGGATGAGATGGAGGGATGGAATGGAGAGGTAAATGAGAGAGGCGGGTGTAAGTTGGAGGGAGGGCAGCGAAATGGCGGGAGACTGGGCGACATGGAGGCGATTTGTTTGTGGCCACCCCTTACGGGATTAAGGCGTCTGGCTATAGATAGATATTTAGAAATTGCTTCTAAACCCTTATACTTTTTTTTTAAGTCGAACTTGACCTAAAATTACCATGATGAGTTGTAACAATCGATTAGAATACGATGCTAGTCACGAAGAAGTGTCATGTAAAATATTCTGAGCTTGAAATTTGTATGCAACTCCAAAACTGTCCGAAATTCTATCTATCAATCTATCTATCTATAACCAGACACCTTAATAACATAAGGGGTGGCCACAGACAAATCACCTCCATGTCGCCCTGCCATTTCGCTGCCCTCCCCCGAAATTTACACGAACAAAAGACAAAATGGTGAAGGTTGGGCTCGAAATCAGGTCCTCC
>JAGKTI010006950.1:0-20695 GCA_018397915.1 Birgus latro | reverse complement strand
AGAGAGAGAGAGAGAGAGAGAGAGAGAGTTTTAACAATAGATTCTTCAGCTATTGTCTTCCTAGCTTACTCTTACGTTTTTCTCTGACGGAAGGTAGAATACTGAAGGCGCTGTGGTAGAATATGTGGTAGTTGTGGTAGATGGTAGTTGTAGCGTGGACGACAGGGCGAGCACTGCTAAATATCGTGTTCTAATTTCATCGCTATCTCTATAATTATCTTTGCTATCATCAAAACTATTAAATTTATTGTTATTATTGCTATTATTATCACTGTCATCATCTTTACTAGTAATATAATCGCTATAATCAATACTAACTTCCTTGCTATCATCACTGTTGATTGCCTTACTATTATCATTTTTTTCATCTTTGCTGTAATTTTCACGGCTCATTCCTCTACTATCATTTTCTATATTAATTTCCTTTCTATTTTCGTCAGTGCCATAATCTTTACTGTAATTTTCACTGTTAAGGTCTCTACTGTTATTGCTTTCACTGTTATCATCGTCATCGTATGTTTCTTCACTGTTATCGTTGACGTCGTGTTGTGAATCGGTATCGTAAATATAAGACTTAACGCTAATGTTATCTGTACTGTCATCTTTGTTGCGTTGAGTTAGGGGGTGTAGGAGAGAGACAGGTCGATAAGAGGAGGAAGAAGAGGAGGAGGAGAAGGAGGAGGTAGAAAAGGAGAAGGAGGAGGGTACGGAAGAAGAGGAAGATGATGATGAGGAGGAGGATATGGAAAAAGGACTGAAAGGAGAAGAAGGTATGAAGATTGATGATGAAGAAGAGGAGGAGGAGGAAGAAGGAGGAGGAGGGGGAGGCAGGAGAAACAGCGGAGGAGAGAGGAAAATGTCAGCTTCGCTAATTTCAAAGCTTTCAGCTCTAACAAGATTTGAAATTTCTTTGCTGTCACCACTATCGTTGTTATCTATTCCACTGTCATCAGCATCGTCATAATATTCCTTTGCACTGTCATCATCTTCATCATCATAAACACGAACAGTCTTCCATGCTGGCATCAGCAAAGTTTCAAATGCCGTGTCGAAAGCGATTTGAAGTTCAACAGACAGCTTCTTTCTTTCCTCTTCTTCGCTCGTTTTCTCTTCTTCTCTACTCTTTATTGCCTCACTGTCATCAACGAAAGATTCAAACCTGGAACTAGGATGGTCTACTGAGGTGTATTTCAACTTCTCGGCACTGTCCTGTCGTGAGTCATATGACTGGCTGTTCTCTTGACACACGGCCATCATCATCATCATCATTATCATCATCATCAGCGTTCCTAGTGAAAGGCACCGTAACTGTGAAAGACGAAGATGAATGGAGTTATTTATTTATGTATGTATTTATTTTTTTTTTTTATACAGAAGGGGGGAGTTAGTGGCACGTTAGTCTCATATCCAGTTTGCAAATGAAAGTTCGATTTTATGACTAGTACTGCTATTAGTAGAAGTAGTAGTAGTAGCAGTAGTAATAAGGTGTAAAACCTTGTGGGTTGCATCTGACTGGACAGCCTTACCCAACTAGATCACCAATTGTACATCTATCGAGTTAATGAATGGATGGTACTCACACGCTACTATCAATACACATTATCAAGTATACTGTATACTCACTGTAACTGTACAAATATTGATCATGGCTTGTGTACATAAGGATATCTTGTGGACTGGAGTATTCAGTATAAGCGGTGACGACCCTTGTCCAGTATCACCAAAACAAATGAATCTCGCCCCCAGCACCCACTGTCCTATATACCGTACATTTGGCTGGTCACTCACTGTCCTTGTTCCTGCGACCTTCATTTGATTTTCGTCACTCCCTACTTCCTCTCCTGATCCATACTATTGATTTCTCTGTATTCTCCCTTTTTATTTTCCTGTTTTATTAGTTTTTTTTTTTTTTTTTTTTACATATTCTCTCCCTTTCAAACGTAAAGAAATGACAATGATTTGACGGATCTGTAGTGCGTCCGTGAATGCGAGGCCTGGGCTGGCTAGGATTACGACTGAAGAGTTGAGAGGAATGATGGGACTTGAATGTATTGGTGTTGAGATGAGGAAGGGGTAGACTGATATGGTCTGGGCATGTGGAGAGGTTGGAGAGCCGCCATTAGGTGACCAAGGCCTTTATAAACAATATGAAACGATTTTTCCCTTTTGATCGTCATTTCTTTCTGCTTTCTTTTGATCCTTCACTATCCTTATTCCAGTCTCCTTCATTTGCTTGCCTGTCGTGTCATCCTCCATTCCCATTTTGGAGGGAAAGGGAAAGGGGAAGGGGAAGGGAGGGGGTGGGTGAGAGGGG
This sequence comes from Birgus latro, assembly GCA_018397915.1. Classification (NCBI taxonomy): domain Eukaryota; kingdom Metazoa; phylum Arthropoda; class Malacostraca; order Decapoda; family Coenobitidae; genus Birgus; species Birgus latro. The sequence goes on along the minus strand of JAGKTI010006950.1, from coordinate 18,381 downwards.
ACATAGGGGTGAGGAAAAAGGTAGGGAGGGGGAGGGAGGGAGGTGGACTTTAAGAGAGTGACAAGATTATTTAGTTGAAAATCTCTCCTCTCTCTCTCTCTCTCTCTCTCTCTCTCTCTCTCTTAATATTAATCCGATATTACCAATAATTATCACGGCATCAGTGTTACTCATCGCTAAAATTACCGCGCGCTCGCGCACGCATGCGTGTGTGTGTGTGTGGGTGGGTGGGTGGATGGGTGTGTATGTGTGCGTGGGTATGTCATAACTGCTTGTTTACATTGGGATAAGATAAAAATTTCCTATCAAGAACTGAACACATGCATACAAAAAAAAATCTGATAACGCATTCAACCTCGTAGGGGTCCGAGGCTAGGTTATCGTTGTCTAGTACATTAATCACAATCCCTCACCAAGACCCTGCCCAAGAAGATAGAGAGGTGCGTGTGGGATTATTCACTGTGGTTTACAAGGCTTCGTAGCTTCTCTTCCTCAGCGATTTATTTTGCGTCTTACACCTTGGCATTTTCTCCTGTGTTCAGGAGTTTGGATAGCTATAATACCGACATCATTTTCCTTCCTAACACAAGAGGATATTAAGATGTGATGTGCAGCATACTTGAACATCGTTAAGAAGTGCTGAGATAATTTAGTCCGGGACACCTGTTATTTGGTGTATGGATTTTTTTTAATTGCCATTTTCCTTCTACTGTTCATCTTCCGTTAAAAAAAAAAAAAAGACTAAACTAAACTGCAACAACTATTTACACTAACTAGATAAATGTTCTGGGATTTTTTTTCCTTCCTCTGTTCATCTTCTGTAAAAAATAAATAAATAAATAAACTGCAACAACTATTTACATGTGCTGTAGAAAGGTCTTTGTCGTCTCGTTGCCATATCCGATTTTGCAACATCGTATTTGGGTAAGGAGTTTATCACACGTCCGGTCAGGAGTACCCAGAACCTTGCCCACAACGACGCAGAATGTCCGCCACAACGTAGCTCTTGAGTCCGCCACAACGTAGATCTTGAGTCATTTATGCTTACGTTGCATTTTACGCAGTTACTTTACCCGGAATTGACAAGTGTTTCATTATCCCAGGCACTGGCGTTGGTTTATTCTGATTCCCGAGGAGGATGCGGACTTACGAGACTAAAAGAATAGGCTACTTAGATGTAGAGAGATGAGAGATCCACAGCCGAAGGTAGTGACGATACAGCTGCTTGTATAAAAACGTTGAAGTATGCAAAAAGTAGAATTTAGTACCACGAGGGTATGAATAGTACCATAATTCATTACTTGTGTCCATATATACAGCACCATTGTAGCATCACTGACGCTCATTTTAAAGCTGAGTTTGCTACATCTGATCAACCTAAATTTCTTAACATTATACTTTGTAGTTACACTATTTCTGTTTTTGAATTATTAGATTTTCAGTTTTAAGAGTGTAGTTTGAGAATAACTGCAGGTTCATCTCTGCAATTGTTTATGACTGCCTGAATTGTAGGGGGAGGGGAGATGATTACACAGGATACCCTCGTCCCCGTCCCAGGTGCAGGGGGGGAGAGGGATATACCCACCATCCCCTCTAGGATCCACACCCATGATCCCAAGCTTAATTCCCAGTCCTAAGTTATACGTTTCATCCAAAATCCGGATTCACAACTTACTTACGTTTTCAGAGACAACCTTATACCCCTCGCGTAGCCAGTTTAATTACATTTGCTAACTCTGATGACAACACGTCTTCTTATCAGTACAGTTATCTCACACGCGTCCTCAAGCTATGGTTCATGTAATCCTTATCAAACACTCAAGAGGACGTATGAGGTGATCGTACATTCGGCCCGACAACAAGATTATTGTAAATTCGGACGCAGGTATGCTCGTCCTGGAAAATTTGGCTCATTGTGAGCTCGATTCTTGGGCAGGTCAGATTCGTGGATAAAGTTTGTTTCCCTGTCTCTTTTCACCCAACACTGGGGTACAACTGGAGGTGTTCATTTACCATTGTCGCAAGAACGGACTGTCCTTCATAATGGCCCTAGTGCTGTTCCAACATAACCCAACTTGACCTAACCCAGCCCAACAAAACCCTACCAACCCAGCCCAGATAAACTAAACTAATCCATCCCATTCCAGCCTGACCCCAACCCCAACCCACAGCCCAGAATAACCCAACCCAAACCAACCTAGTCCAACCCAGATCAACATTACCCTACCCAAATCAACCTTACCCATCCCATCCTAAGCCATCCTAACCTACCCTAACCTAATCCTGTCCCCAACAACACCTACTCTGTACACTCACCCCGTCAGATCGCCTCAGTGTTCTCATTAACCTCACCATCGCTTGTAAATACTTCAGGTGTACACTGTACACAGAGGCTTGAGATTACCGAGTGTGTGTTGGCGAATGATGTGCACGTGGATGGTGTGTGTGTGTGTTTACATCTATCGTAATTTGTTCACAGTTTGCTTACTTGCTTGCTTGTGTGTGTGTGTGTGTGTGTGTGTGTGTGTGTGTGTGTGAGTGTGTGTTTATTTCTATCGTAATTTTTTTTTCAGTTTGCTTGTGTGTGTGTGTGTGTGTATGTGTGTGTGTGTGTGTGTGTGTGTGTGTGTTAGGCGGCATAGCGTGATGTGTGGCATATTTTCCTTGGCTATTTGTTTTCCATTTCACACTTAAACATTCTCTTGTAAGTTATATAGTTTTAATATCGACGGCAGAGAAGAGGATAGTGAGGCGTAATGTGCTGAATAAATAGCTGAGGAGGAGCTGTTACGGAATCACAAGGCAGAGAGAAACACAGTTCAGTAACCCCTTCAGTACGAGAGGCCTCCAGTGCTGAGTGAGATGGTTTGAAGGTGACAAGAGAAAGAGAAGACAATTCGCTGAACGAAATAATATACGGCTTGAGCACGTATGCAGTATGTGGCAGAGAGAGAGAGGGGGGGGGGGGGGGATGGAGAGGGAGGGAGGGAGAGAAGGGGGTGGGGAACGGATTATTAAATAGCTTGAACACGTAGAATATGTTGCATTTGCCCCTTGTGTGTGTGTGTGTGTGTGTGTGTGTGTGTGTGTGTGTGTGTGTGTCGTCACATTAACCTTTGACCTCGTCCGCCGAGGAAGTTAATTCTATTACATCTTAGCCATTTATTTTGCATACGACACATTAATATTTTCCTGCACGTTATTTATGATCTTTATAATCTACACAACATGCACAAATAAAATGAAGCAATATTAACTAAAAAATATGATGGTTATTCTAATTGTGCCAGTACCTTGTTTCTAGTCATTTGGTGAAGTTATGAGCTTTCCACCCAAAAATATAACCTATGGAAATTTTAGATATCACAGATATAGAATAAGAAAAAAAAACGGAAAAGGTCAAAATTCCGGATACATAGGTCAGTGTCAAGGCTTAAGATCATCGTAAAGGATTTTAATCGTATTCATTCGTTTGCACACACATTTATTAGTAGGGATGAAAAAATCTAGATCATTGAAAAATTATATCCATCTCAGCATTCTAGACTTCTTCGGGTTTGTAACTGGAATCTTGAGTCATGCGTCACGTGTTGGTGAAGATGTAAACACGAGTGATGCCATAGTGCGCAGGCTTACTCATATTTTATATTTTACCGCCTGTCTGCTGAAAATTGTAGCCCTATCCTGATAGCAAAGACAGTAACTGATAAGAGCTCCCATGAAAGCGTAAATGAAGACTGCTGGACTCGGAAATAACTGACAAAATATGGCGAATGTGCATCTATCTGGCAAGTGACCCTACCATTGAGAGAATCAGCTGATGGTCAGTCGACGCGAGGGGAGGGAAGTGAGTGCAGACGCTACGCAGCGTTTAATCTGTATTAGAGAATGCGGTGGATTTCCTTACTTTTATTAACATTTTGCACACTATGTCTGGCCAGCGATCCACAGTACATCCCACCTGTTATACTAGGTGAGTAAAGGAGAAGGTAGAGAGTGTGAGTGGTTTATTTTAATACCGAGAGTAAGCGATGAATTTGCGTCCTTGGTTGTCTGGCGTCTGCTGCCCTGACAACTGTTGCGTGGAAGGATGGATTTTACACTTAAGGACAGTAGGTTCTTTTATTTATGAATAAGAGTATAGCTGGAAATTGTGGGAAATTAATGCGCAGAGATGGGAGGTGGGGAGCAGAGGGTACTCACCCGATAAAGGAGGAGCGGGAGCCCACTTTTTTTTTTTTTTTTTTTTTTTTTTTTTGCGTCTCCTTTGTGAGGTTCGTCTGGAGGTGCTCACATTGATCTTCAACACCGTAGTATGTAGTAAATACTATGGTGTGTAATGTTATGTATTTGCTTTAATGGTATGTGTACCCGAAGCTATGGTACGTTTGTAAACAAAGGTGATTCATCCATTGAAACCTAGGACATGCAATGTGTAGCATATTATTAAACATTTGTGATTTTTTTTTTATTGTAAGAAAAGGTGTTCAGTACATTTACGTTCTTTATTATTTTAACCTGGTACACATTCATATACAAGTTTTTGTTAAATTGCATTAATTTTGTTGGCTGTCCTATGTGGCTTGATTTGCAGTGAATGTGCACCAAATTGAAATGCTGTCCAATTCAGAGTGATAAGCATAAGTACACTGAAACTGCTCATTAAAGTAGTATTTTTGTTATTGGTATTATTTACAAAGCTTACATTACAGGGATTACATAGGTTATGCTTTTTGACTGACCCCAAAGGATGGGAAAACACTCCATGGCCAAAACTGAATGTAATTTTCTGACAGGAGCAGTACTAGGAAGAATTATATTGTTTGAAATGATTAGTTTCCTTTCTTATCCAGTGATTATTGTTTTTTGTTTGGAATTACAAACCAGGCCAGATTTTAATGAACCTAATCTAACCATGAAAATCTTATCATGTCCCTTTAGCATAGCAGTCATTTACACATTCAAAACCCCTGAAATCCTGGCTGCACTTCAGAGGTCTATATTCTTCTTGAGTGCAGGTGAAGGCCAGTTTAGATACGGTACTGTATACTTTTATCATATGAGTAATTTAGGAAAGGCCCCTTAAACTAAAGGGGTTTATAAAGACTATTTGTCTAACCTATTTGGTTTGAAGAGTCTTTAAGCTGAGGAAAATTGCCAGGAGATAGCATTTTTAATATGAAAAAGACATCCTTGAGCTCTGTAGGTTAAGATGAGCTTTCACACATACTGTTATATAGTATTCAGTTTGTAATTTATTTGTGTGTTTCAGTGCCAGGTGATGGTGGCTCACAGATGGAGGCACGTCTCAATAAGCCTTCCATTATCCACTATGTGTGCTCCCGCAAGACTGATACCTGGTTTGACATCTGGCTTAACATCGAACTGCTCGTGCCCTTCGCCATTGATTGCTGGGTGAGCCGGCTTCTAAAGTGTAATCCATCTTTCTGATGTACATTACAATATATACAGAGGCTTTAATCTTGGAGGGGGTGACCATGAACAATCCTCATTCACATACCTCTCCACCCCATTCCCAAGATGTTAGGCTGCCCTACCTCTAGCTTATGTTTGAGCCTTTATAAATGAACAGTACATGAGCCTTTATAAATGAACAATACTTGATGAATGACGAATATGCTCTTTTTTATACTGACATACAGTAGTTTGCATCTGTAGCATCCAAGCAGATATTTATGTGTAATGAGCAGAATAAATGGCAAAGGAAAAGGTGTTATGAAATCTCCAGTGGCTCTTTGAATATGACCCTGAGGTTACTGTAACTGAGATAAATGTCATAGGAGGATGGTCATATGTGGTGTAAAGGAGTGGTGAGGGAGAAGAGTATGTTTGAGTGATAAGAGGAAGAGAATTCTGTTTTGTCTGATGGTGTATTTCCAAGACAGACCAAGGCATCAAGGAAGTTTATTGAGTTGGATGGATGATACAGTTGTTGTTAAGGGCCATATTCACAGGGGGCCTTGTAACACCTCTGCCCTAATGGAGTATTTTTTTGTGTATTACACCCTGATATTCTCTTGTGTGTTATTTCATTAATGTCATGGTTTGTATCAGTAACCTGTAAGAGGATATGGAGGTGGAACTTGTAACATGAAGCACCAAGGAATAAATGCTATGAAATCTTCAAAGCCATGTAGAATACTACCGTAATTGTTGTTACAGTAGTTTGTGTTGAAAGTAGGGTGCATGTCGTGTGTATTTTGGAAGTGAAAGCTGTATTAATAATGTATATACCGTACATTTGATCATGTAATTGCCTGCACTCAGGGATGTAGAGAGCTTTGAAATGATTTATGGAACAGATCTTGTGTTGATTTGGTAGTGTGAGTAACTTGGAATTCTTAATTTGTGTGATTTGTTGTACCACACCACAGGTGCGGGATAAATTACTTCCTCTAAATATGATCAGCACTCAGTAATTCATGATATGAAGCCTTTATTTAAGGTTGTTTCTGTTAAGACTCAAATTACAGACCATTGTCATTAACATTGCATTGCGTCAATATGAAAACATTTTACAGCATCATTCAGTTTGTAGTGCTAATTGTATGAAAAATTATGGTATTATGGATGAGTGTGTGAATTAGGTTTTCGAGTTAGAACAACAGTACTGTTTATTCAAGGTGGCATTTCAAACTGTCTAGTACCTTTTTTTTTTTTTGTGTATTGCACCTATTACATTTTGATTGTGTATTGTTTGCCATGTACAATATATTTTTACTGTCAGTAAAGTTTTCCTGTGTAATATACAAGAAGATAAAAAGGTGTACTGTAATGTGCAAAATATATCATTGAGCACTGTAATTGGTACTACAGAGTTACCCATGCCACCAAGAATATGGTCCTCACTATGCTGTATTAACCTAAACTGACATGCATGCATCTAATCTGTTTGCACATGCAGGTTGACAACATGCGTTTGGTGTATGACAATGTGACGCGTCGCACATATAATGCACCGGGTGTTGAGATCCGTGTGCCAGGCTTTGGCAACACCAGCACAGTTGAGTGGCTTGACCCCAGTCATACCATCTACACTGGGTATTTCAAGTATATTGTGGAGAAGATTGTGGCAGATCTTGGGTATGAGCGAGGCAGAACTGTGAGGGGTGCTCCGTTTGACTTCCGCAGGGCTCCAAGTAAGTGGGTATAAATACACATACTGTACATGCAAACATACAGTAGTGGTTATAAATGACTTGAAACTCAGTGAGGTGATCATTGGAGTTGAACCAACTTTTCTAAAGATTATGTACAATGTTCTTATTTGTTTGATAATAAAGTGGATTGATATTAAAGTATGCAGTTACGCACACATGCATGTGCATGCACATATTTTGTTAGCCAGTTTTCCATCCCTACATGGGGTAACATTTCCTTTTTTTCCTTCACCTTATGACATCTTTCCAAGTAACACAGTCTCGTGCAGTATTTGTATTAGGTATTGTAATTGAAGCCATTTCACCTGATATATTGCATTCATGAACATCATTTCCTGTTAATGGAAGGCTTAATTGATGAATGAATGGATGTATGACCCATTTCTCAGGATATTGTTTTGTACTTTTGTTGTGTATTTAATTTCTGGATCTTCTCTGCCTACATACTTTTTTTATGTGTGTTTGTGGGAAATATGACTGTGGTTATACCTTTTTTCTGTTAAAGCAGAAAGGTATATAATTTGTCTATTAAGATGCAGTGAGGCAGGAATTTTGTGAAACAGTAATTCATTCCAGGCATCTCAGTACTGTAAATACATCCTCATATTTATTTGTTTATCAATTATTATCCACTCACTCGATGTAGTGCTGTGCTCGGGTGACTGCCCTTTCCTCTCTCCTTCCATCATCATCTGTCTTTCTTTCCTTGATTCTTTCCTCTTCCTTCTGTCTATGGGTGACTCTATACTGAGTGACAAGCCAAATGGCTTCCTGTGTGCACCAGGAAACTGTTTACTGTGCTGGGAGGTAACCATACTGTATAACCAAATTATGGCAACTGGTGATTTAGTTGGTAATTAACACCTCAGCTGGACTGAGCCTGTGTAGGTTTATATCCAAGGGGTTGTTGGGGTTTATTGCTTACATAATGCCACTCAGGGATGTGTGAGGCTAGTCACTCTCATCTTAAATGTCAGGACCAACTTGCCTAGTCCCAGGCTCCTATGCTTCTCATGGGGCAACACGGGATTGGATGATGATGATGATTATATTTTTTAAACTGTAGAAAGGAAGCCTTGGTGCTGTAGTCTCTAGTGTTTGGTTAGTACGATACTGTTCAAGAAGTATTATTAAGAATTTATTGTTTTTTGGCATGTAGTTCTGTGACAGTAATGTAAGGACAGTATTATTTATTTTGTTTTCAGATGAGCATGGGGAGTATTTCACACGTTTAAAGTGGCTGGTCGAGGACACCTACCAAAAAGCAGGCAACCAGAAGGTGGTGTTGTTGATCCACAGTATGGGTGGCCCTATGATGTGGTACTTCCTTAAGGAGCAGCCCCAGTGGTGGAAGACTAAATATGTTGAGGCTTTGGTGGGACTGGCTGGGGCATGGGGTGGGTCTATCAAGGCTGTTAAAGTTTATTCAGCAGGTGAGTGCTAGTGGGAGAGAGAGAGAGTCATTCAGTTTAAGTTAGAAATAGGCTATTTCATTTACTCTTTTATCGTTAAATGTTTATTGTGGCACAAGTATGCATTGGATGAATGTGAAGAGAGGCTAACCTGATTGGGCTGCAAAGGATTGCATGATGAATGATTCAGAGATTTCTTGAACATCAGCTGTTAGATGTGCCCTTCATCAGTTCGTTCACTGCATAAGATATTCTCTGAACTGAATGGAATTGTCAGAGGGTAGGAAAAATAAAGAGAAAAAGGTTATCATATAGATTGGGTTACGGTAATAATGCTCACACTCTTGCAGGGGATGATTTGGGAATCTACTTCCTGGAAGCCTTGAAGGTGCGAGCAGAGCAGCGAACAGCAGCGAGTCTGGCATTCCTCCTTCCCTCATCTGATCTTTGGGGACCCTCCGATGTCCTCATTCAGACCCCGACTAAGAATTATACTGTGGGAAACTTTAAGGATCTCTTTGAGTGAGTAGTTCAGAGTGCATTTTGTTCTAACATGACAGTTGATAGAGATATCAAAGCCCTTTTAGCTCTGATGTTGAGCAGATGTCTGATAGCTGATTGGACAGTTGATTTGACTAGCACCCAAGGAGACTCATTCATACCTTATCAAAATTCATGCAGTTTCAGCTTAGTATTCAAGTTGTGTGTGCTTTAAAGATGTCATGGGCTGAAATATATCATGTAGCAGTAGCAGGAAGGTTGATAGATGTCATGTTTAAAGGTGTTAGCTTTAAAATCTAACAACTCATTTATAATCATAATCAAATCCTTGTATGATGAGGCCTTTGTGTATTACAAGGACCTTGTAGAATGAGGACTTAATGGTACTGCATAACAAGGACTCTGTATAATGAGGACTTACTGATACACTATAAGAAGGACTCTGTTTAATGGGAACTTACTGTACTGTTACTAAAAAACAGGGACTGTTTGCATTGATAAGTTTCTGTAGAGTGAGGGCACACTGTCAAGTGAATTCTTTAAAACAATGACTTTCTGTATAATGAAGACCATATATCAAGGACTTTGTGTCTGTATTGATGACACTGTATACTGAAGACTTTATTTAGCTGTGTAATGTATACTGAGGACTTTCTTCACTATATAATGCCTTTTTGTGCCATATCATGAGAACTTTGTGTACTGTATCTGTATAACAAGCTCATTCTTTGTAACAAGGATTTTCTGTATTTGTTCACAGAGCCTTGAACCTTCCTGATGCCTACAACTTGTACATGGATACGCGGGATCTTCTGAAGGGCGCACCACCACCAGGTGTACCTGTTCACTGTTTGTACGGCACCGGCATAGATACTGTGGAAAGGTTTGTATGGATGGGTGTGTGTGTGTGGGGGGGGGGTGTTTGTGTATGTGTGGGTGTGGGTGGGTGAGGGGATTGTGTATGCATTTTGTGTGTTTTGTTTTTATATGGCTGAGCAGCACAAGAGCAGAATCTCCACAGAGTTTTGGTGGATGAAATATGATGCATTTATTAAGTACTATTTTCTAATTAGTCATGATGTGATGCATGCCCAAGCTGTTTATGCAATATTAAACATTTTATTTTGACAGTGCGTATACTGTATACGTTGATGTGATTTTCATATTTAAGTCTGGGGCACTTGGTGGTCTTGTAGTAAGGACATCTCAGTCAGAGTGACGACCTTGCTTAGATATAAGTGATGAATGGATTTTTTTTTCCCCCCCTCCATGTATAGTAATATCAGCAAGGGAAGTTGGCTACTAGTCTACTCATAAATGTACTGGACTGTGGTAGATTAGCCTCTAGTTCTGTGGGATTGGTTAGTGCCTTTTTACCCATACACTGGTTTATTTTTCAGAATGGTATATGCTGAAGGGAAGTTCCCAGATAGTCCATCACTGATGTACGGGGATGGCGATGGCACAGTGAACCTCAGGAGTGCACAAGTGTGTGAGAAGGTGAGATATGTTTTATGGGTACATTTGCTAAGTCATCACCATTCAACAGAAATTATCAACCTGTCTGTCCATGTTAAAAGTCAGGGTTAAAACCATGAACCATGTTTTTTTTTTTTTTATTACTTTGGTGGTGGGTGGGGGCATTCACCATCCACTTACTCGATGTAGTGCTGCTTTGAGTGTCCTCCCTTTCCTCTCTTCCTTCCTTCTTCTTCTGTCTTTCTTTCCTTCATTCTTTCCACTTCCTTTTGCCTACATGTGTCTTTATACTTCCTCTTCTGTCTTTTTTTCCTTTATTCTTTCCTCTTCCTTCTGCCTATGGGTGACACTACACTGAGTGACAAGCCAAATGGTTTCCTTTACACCAGGAAACCATTTACTACACTGGGTGGTCACCATATAACCAAATTATGGCACCTGGTGGTTTAGTGCATAATTATGGTGCTTCAGTCAGATTGAGCCTGTGCAGGTTTATGTCCAAGGGGTGGTTGGGGTTTATTGCTCACATAATGCCACTCAAGGATGAGTGAGGCTGGTCACTCATCTTAAATGTCAGGACCAACTTGCCTAGGCCTGGGTTCCTACACCCCTCATGGGGCGATATAGGATTGGATGATGGATGAGGTTTATATCCAAGGGGTGATTGGGGTTATTGCCCACATAATGCCACTCAGGGATGAGTGAGGCTGGTCACTCTCATCTTAAATTTTAAAACCAATTAGCCCCAGGCTCCTACATTCCTCATGGGGTGGCATAGGATTGGATGATGGATGGATTATTTTGTAATGTAGGCTAGTCATCCTGTAGAATTGATCCTATGAATCTGAACCCTTCCTCACCCCACCTGATGCTGATGATGATGATCATGACTTACTTGTGATTTTACTTTTGAGTAATTTCCATTTTCTTCTTACATCCTTGCTTTGCTGATCCCTCTTCTTTATAATTAGTTGGGTTTCTTTCTCTTGCACATAGGTAAGGTAGAACAGTACTCTGTTTCTCCTTTGTATTCTTTAATCTTGATAACCATCCTTATCCCCTGTCAACAGTGGGCAGGGAAGCAGAGCCAGCCAGTTACCAAGATAGATTTCCCTAATATGGAGCACATGGCCATACTGAAGACCCCTGGACCTATTGCTAAGGTTGTTGAAATACTGAAGGCCATAACTGAGGAGAACAAGAGGAAGGCAGAAGATAGGCAGAGGAGACGAGAGAAGGGAGCGAGGATCCAACGCAAGAGGAAGTTGAAAGTGAAGTTGCTGGGTGAGGAAGAACTGATACCAGGGACAGACGAGGGATTATTTGAAGGTAGGAGGAAAAGTAGTTGGAGAGCAAATAAGGTGAATGGAAGAGGAATTGGGGTGGAAGAGGAGAGGAAAGAGAACAGTGTGATAACTAATGATGTGAGGAATAGTTGGAGAGGGACTGAGGTGGCTGAAGGAGTAACAGGTGCAGAAAAAGAGGAAAAGGTGAGAGAGAGCAGTCAGTATCGAGTTTTTGAGGCACGAGAGTACAATGAACAGTTATGAGAGTGAATAAGTAGGAGAATTATGGGCAGAGAAAAGGGGGGAGGAAGGATAATGCAGTAATACAGTACTGGTATATACCGTAGCAGTAGAAGAAAGTTTGGGTACAGGTAAGAGAAAACTGTATGAATACTATAACAGTTATGAAGGTGCATACTGTTGGTAAAAGGAAAATTATGGAGAAGAGGAAAAAAAATGAAAATATAAAGGAGGAGGAGAAGAAATACTGTAAAAAGAGAGGAAGATGAAGAATCAGGGGAGAGGTAGGACATAGCAAGAAGAGTATACAAGAAAATGTAAGACAGTAACAAACAGATTCCAATCACTAGAAACAGTGGTAGAAGTGTGTATTGTATGTGTGTGTATTTAGGATGCAGAATGGAGGCCTTGTAATTTGCAGGGAATGTATTTGCATGCAATTTTATGTACTTTTCTGTGAAACTTGTACACTCTTAACTTCCTGAAGCCAGGGGTGCCTCACCACTGCTGAATAAAATTGTATTGTATTAGCCAGAATGACTGTTAAAGAGTGTAGTTGGCTCCAAAAAGTTGTTTTGTTTCCCTGTATGATAAAAGCCTGTGCCCTCTAAATACTGTATGGCCATGCTTGAAATAGCTGTATATAATGATTGTTATTATAATTATTGAATTGACTGGTTTATTTGATTATTGTTTTCACTGACTCTGAATAATTTTCTTGCATAAAACAGACAAACAGGCTCATATTATGCCGGGAAGTAAAGCAAGTTTCTGCTGTCGACTGTACACTCAAGGAAAGTTCTGAATTACACAACGGTAATTGTGAGGCCAGTGGTAGTGAAGCAGTGGTCAGACACTGGTGTATCTGGTAATGATGTGAGAGGTGTGGGGATGGGAGGTAGACAGATAGGAGTCATCAGCCCCCCTAACCCCCCTCCTCCCATAACCTCACCCATCTCACACACAGTTACCAGATAGGCAAGTATGTGGTTACTGCTGTACTACTGTCCAGACTGTCCTCTCCATCATCTCACAGTGATCTCAGTTCACTTTTCTCATCCTCCTCTGATGTTTGCCTGAGAGTCAAAGAACTGTTCATTGGGCATGGCATTGTCTGCTGAGACTGAAAAGTCTGTTGTTGTTTGCAAGTGTACAGAATCAATCATAGTCTTTCTGTTTGCATTTGTCTTTAGTGCACAATTATATGACTTCTTCAGTGGGTAGTCATATAAGATAACTATTATATTATTTAACAAGGAAGAGGAAAACCTTTTACTTGACATAACTGGTGGGGATACTTTCATCAGGTGGAACCTTGAACACTGTACTAAGGGGTGATTGCTTGAAATTCAGTGAGACTTGGTTATGAGACTGGAATGAGTCTCCTTGGTTACTGAAGACAGTTTTTTACTTCATGGAAACTGAGCCACTCTCACAGCTTGACAATGAAGTTGTGGTGCATAATATTTGGTGAGTCTTTGATATGTTCTAGGAATGAGTTTCTTGGTTACTAGTCAAATCAGTCCTCCAGTTAGACTGCACTTGGGCATCAGTTGAGCTTATAGGGGATATTTGTCAGGTTAGATTACATGGCCAGTAGTGAGGGAGATTATAAAATTCAGTTCCCTTTGTTTAGATTATTCATGTACAGTTAATTTTCTACAACCAGTTACATACTTGTTTAGATTATTTATGTACAGTTCGTCTTACACATACTGGTTACATACTTATGCAGGTACATGCACACATTTGCACAAAATTTAGAGTAGAGTGTGTAAGGTTTGGTTCTGTACAGTATATTCAGATAAGTGTGTTATTTACACACATACATATAACTAATACTGGTATGCACAGACTTACAGAAAGTTTGAAGTTGTTTGCACAAGTTAAAATACAGACCAGTTTTTGTACATTAGCAACCTCACAACAATGATGCATTTTTCTCTGTATTCTTGCAACCTCCAGATGATTGTACTGTATGTAGGTCAGAAGAGACTTTTTTATATGGAGCAGTTAGATCTAGCCTTCACGAATCCATATAGTATGAGAGATCATGCCTGTATTGAGTAAAATTGTCTGAAGTTATTTGCAGAATACCAGTAATATACTGTAAAAGGGATGTTTTCAGTCAGAAGGGGTTGATGTCTGTGTATCCCAGGACATTTTTACTCTTCAGTCCAGTGATATTACTTATTAATTTATTCATACTACTTCTGTCTATCTATCTGTCTGTTGCCATAAGAGGTGGCCACAAACAAATTTCCTCCATGTCACTCTGTCATCTTGTCCCCCTCCACCTCACTTACATTCACTCTTCTGGTGAGTTTCAGTTTACTTCCGGGTGATTTTATTTGGCTTTAGGTATGCCTCTTGTAGTGGAAAGGCAAATTAAGGCCCAGTGTAACCTCCAGCCCAAAAAGTCTTTCCAGAGCTGAATAAAATTGTCTGGAGAGAGCTAGAGTGAAATGGTAAATTCATCTTCAGACTGAAGCAGGTCAGTCAGTCACTTTGTATGAAACTGGCCTGTATTCCCATTGGCTTAAGGAGGTTTTACGGCACTTCTTCCTTAATTATTTTGCATATTATCCTTACTGTTCTCTCGTGTGTTATTTGTACCGTCGTAACATCTTTATTACACTTTACTGTTCTCTTGTGTGTATTTTGTACCATTGTAATATCTTAACACACCGTACTATTCTTGGGTGTTTTTTGTACCTATTAAATTTCATAAAATACATACAGTAGATTTATTAATGCACAGTATGCAAGATAAACTGTTAGGGACAGAGTACTGGAAGGCCTTCAAAACTGATGAGAGTATTGATGTATGTATCTTGATTTTATGAGGTTATGGAGTGTTGAGATGGAAGACTTATGCCCAATAAAGATTTTTTTTACTGTATCCAAACCATAACCTCCTGTTAAGATTAGTATTTTGTATGACTGCTGATGCATAGTTTTAGTGGTAGTGCTTTAGAGTAGTTGTTGTAAATGATCTCGGAATAACACAGAGTTTTGTAAATTATAAGTATGTGATTTCATGTAAAGTTGATTGTGTTTTTGTTTAATTTTCCCTGTTACTCTGATGATGTAGATCTTAGTTAATTTTTGGCATTTTCAGAGGCTTTTATTCTGTTTTAGGTAGATTTTTTGAACTGGAGAGGTTAGATATAGGCATATTCAACAATCTCACTCCTAAAGATGTGTCCTAAGTTGAAACAAAACATCTGTGGGTATTAAAAATATACCATAAAAACACATCATCTGACTGTCCGGGTATTTTCCTTCAAGTGATGTCTTTTTGTATTCTGTTCCTGACACCTCTGTTTATTTTAAATTTTTGACATACCTCATGCTGAAAAGGGTAATGAACTCTATAACTAACCTTTCCATTTTGAAAGTTTCTCCTCCCCTTCCTTATCATCATCATCATCATCCAGACCTTTCTTTTTTCTTTCTCTCACCCATGGATGGGGGGGAGTAAAAGAGTTAGTAGCATAAAGATTGAAATAAAGAGTACAGCATTGAAAGGTAAATCCAGGTGCTGTATCAGTTACCATGTTTTTTTGTAACGTTAGTAGGATCTTGTGCAGTAAAGTTGTGACAGAGTATGTATGAGAGGTATAAAAGTGTACAAGGTGTAATATAACATTAGTGAGATATTCTGGAGAAGTTTGCGCTGAAGATTCAATGGGCATTAATGAAGTGTCTGGCATGAGATGCATGGGACTGTGGTGTGATGAAATCTTCATTTAGAGACCTTTCTGATGCCTTGTTGAAATTGTCTATCATTTCATCTGCCCAATGTATTTCCTGATAATTTCCCTTGCCTTTTCATTTTTTTTCTCATCCAGTAGGAGAAAATTTTGATTAAAAACTGTAGCACAAAATTGGAAAACCTGGGACCTGTTACCAACAGTTGTTGTGACTGGTGAAGAATTCTTACATCCATAACAGTAATACTCATTTATTGACTTTTAGTCTTTTGTCAACCACTGTCACGTGAAAAGAACCATTTGCTGCCATCTTGAATTGGATACTAGAGTAGCCATGACCATGAGAAGGATGATGGTGACAGTATTATCACTTGTAGGATCCCATGACACATTTTCAACAGAGTAAGGTCGTGTGGTGTTAGTTGCAATTGAGTACTAGAGAAGACGTAATCATAAGAGGGTTGTAGTGTCTTTGTAATAATCATATATTAATAAAGGTAAGTAATGTCAGGACCTTTGCATGTTGGTCCATATACTCCAATTTTGTGAAGAATACTACTGGAACTCCTGCATGTGAAATTTAGTTTATCTGGAGTGGGTGCATAAAGAGACAAACAGTATTACCTTCAACCAAATGCCACTATTACTTTTACTGTTATATAGAGAAGAACACTTTACTTATTGCTTTGAATCACAATGAAGTTTGATACATCACTCCCTTTTCAGAGCACACAAGCTGAGCATTTATTGTCTGATGTAATTTTTGTGTGATTCCTGGAGAGTGGATTGTAATGTATTGGTTACACAGTTTATATGTAAGGCAGTGAGATTTTTGAGATACAGTCAAAGGCACAAATATCTTCCCATTTCTGTCTGAAGGAAACTTGTAACTGATAAAGCACTAAGGAATATCCTGTCTTAACTAAAGCCTGTCACAGATGGTTGGACTTTCCCATTGTGTATTTGTCAAACCTAGGGAAGATACTTATTTCTCTGACTGCTTTTTGGGTTGTATTTTAGGTGGCATAGGAAGTGTCTCAGCACCTCCTCCTTAGCGATTTATTTCTCTTATTACACCTTGGTATTCTGTTGTATGTTGCTTGTATTTAATATTAACATTGCATCAGTAATATGCAAGAAGATATTAACTGTACTGTGCAGTATTGCTAAGGAAAAGGTATTACTGTATGAAATCTCCAAGTTGCCCTGAATATGATGTATAGTATAAGCACAGTGATAGACCCATCCATCCATCATCCAATCCTATGTCACCCCACAGAGGAGCGTAGGAGCCCGGGGCTAGGCAAGTTGGTCCTGACATTTAAGATGAGAGTGACCAGCCTCACTCATCCCTGAGTGGCATTACATGAGCAATAAACCTCAACCACCCCTTGGATATAAAGCTTCACCGGCTCAATCCGATCGGAGTGCCGTAATTACCCACAAAACCACCAGGTGCCAAAATTTGGTTATGTGGTTACCACCCAGCGTAGTAAATGGTTTCTTGGTGTACAGGAAACCATTTGGCTTGTCACTCAGTGTAGAGTCACCCACAGGCAGAAGGATGAGGAAAGAATGAAGGAAAGAAAGGCAGAAGAGGGAGTGTAAAGTCACCCGTAGGCAGAAGGACAAGGAAAGAATGAAGGAAAGAAAGACAGAAGAAGATTGAAGGATAGAGGAGAGGAATGGGCAGACACCCGAGAGCAGTACTACATCGAGTGAGTGGATGGTGAGCGCCCCCGATAGACCCCCTAACAGGAAATTAATTAATTCACTGCCCCCCCCTTTTTTTTCTCTCTCTCTCTTTGCTGCTACATGGTTTTATTCAGCCTAGGAAAAATTGTAATTGTGGTGGGGGTTTCATTAAGGCTGTATCTAACCCCTGAAACTTGACCAGTCTTCCAGAAGCTGAATAAAATGATCTCTTGGTTGCAGGAATTACATGAAAAGTATGTCATCATTAGGGAGGGGTTTAAACTCTATTGTCGTGAGGCTTGAACACATCTGCATTCGAGTGAAACTTATAAATATGCAGATTTTACATTTAACTCATATTACAGTACCATGATATAATAGTAAGATGTAGGCACATATACAGTAGTGTTGTGCTGTAGCTACTAAATTATGTAATTTTCTACATTATGCTTTGATAAAGTCAGATGATATCAGATTTTCCTCATACCAACAGTGTTATGCAGTAAAGTCAGTCCTCATTAAAAAACAGGGATGTGTGATAAAATATCACTAGTTTTCTTTTTTTCTTTTTAATACAAGTGCAAAATTACTGTATTGTAAATTCGGTTGTTGTGGCCCCAGGCTCATCTGAACATGAACCCGATGGACTGCAGGTTGAGTTTCTGTTCTCCTTCAGTCCACCACCCTTTTTTTTTTTTTTTCCTAGATGGGGAGGGAGTTGGGGGATGTTTGTATAATAGGAATTGCATGGTTATACAGAGTGCTGGTGCATAAAGCTGTGACTGGCAAATCAGCTGTGGTCTTTGTAACAAAAAATAAATGTTGAGGAAGGTTATACCTGTATATTGAAGACCTACTGTATACTGTACTG